>MUZC01002350.1:920955-946492 GCA_002072015.1 Radix auricularia | reverse complement strand
AGATAGTAGATAGATAGATAGATAGATAGATAGATAGATAGATAGATGGATGGATGGATGGATGGATGGATGGATGGATGGATGGATGGATGGATGGATGGATGGATGGATGGATGATAGATAGACCAAAAATATTCATGCTAAGTGAACAGATGATATTCTTTCCTTGGCCGTGTTGCCTGTGGTTTCTCGCTTTGATGCTTTCCATCTTCTTCCCCTAGCCAGTTTTTTTTTTCCAGTAAAGGATTAAATCTTTCAGGACACTTGCACCCCTACGTTTAGAATTTTATAGCTCTGGTCTGGACGTCACAGCCGACAGAGAACTGATTTATGTGCTATAAATAACCGAACCATTAGGGATATCAGAGGGCGCTCAAATGGTGAAAATGGTGGATGGCCCCATTATGGATTTAACGAGGGATTATTGAAGGGCTTTGAAAGACTTGTTGGAAAGTGAAAACAAGTTCAGAGTCAAAGTGCACGAGATTCCCAGCTAAAATTAACACGACTGTGATGTCTCAGCGCGTGTCCATAAATTAATGAACTAATTTGTGAAGCCATGTTATGGCGACTTGTGAGTAAATAAACAAAAATATTTTTAAATAGAAAAAATGACCAAAATTTTTTTTAAAAAAAGGTTTTAAATTAACTCGGAAATTTTACATGTGCGTAAACAAACCATCTTTTGTAAAGATATCTTTTTGTTTTGAAGTGAGACTGCAATTCTAGGATCTCTGTATTTTGTAGCTAGGATATTGCTGATAACCCATCTTGAAGTTACTTTTCGGTTTTACTTTTAAACTTCAAAAACATAAATCTTTTTATTTGAAAATATTTCTTTTAACTTTAGCTTTATAACAAAGAATTGAAACTAAAGGATTTAATTACTAGATTTTATTTAACTTCAGAAAGCATTTCTGTAATTCAATATATGTTAAAAACAATTGAGCTTTCTTTTCATTAGTTATTTTATTTAATAAGAATTTGAGCCAAACGATTTTTTCCAACAGTAATTCAATTTGACGAGAAGTAAAGATAATAAGTATCAATGCATTCAGAGGCGTCACTAGGGTTGGTGTCACCCGGGCGGTAGCTCATGGTGTCACCCCCTCACGATTTAACCCATAGAAATCCTCCGAGTTTTCCAGTGCCAAATAAAGGGAATATATAGAGTTTTACAGCCTGATGTCACCCCCATTAAGGTGTCACCCGAGGCGGCCCGACCCCACCGCACCCCCTAATGACGCCATTGAATGCAATTATTTTTGTTCAATTCCCCGCCCACCTCCGGTTTACAGGTATTGTCACCTAAAATCAGTATGTTTAGCATGTTTCTGATCTAAAACATACGGTATTCAGTTGATACATCTCAAAAGTTTCCTTGGTGATACACACTGGTTGTAGAGATGACTTAAAGTGTGGAATAATGAAAGTTTAAAAGATAAAATAAAATTTTAAAAGATTAAAAACTCGGAATCTCAAGGCTGTGAAAACCGTGTGTGAACCCACGATGATTATAAGAACTGTAAAGTTTAGCATGATTATGTTTGCGGTTCTCTCTTGGTGTCCAATTAATGTTATCTGATCAAGTAGGAGTCTAGGACTTATTCGATTTTATTTTACTAAAAATTGAATGAAAAAAATAAAAAAATATGTTTTAAAAATCAACTAGCTTTATATATATGATATAATTTTCATTAAACAAATAGCAATATCACAATAAAGAATTTCGAAAATGTTACAAAGAGTGATACGTCGATCGATATAACCTGTTGATTGTTATAAATAGTTTGTGCTGTAAAAAAAAAGTGGTGGCTATAAAGGTTAAAATCTATAAGATAAATTTATTTCTTGTTTCTTCAGACAGCCGTACAATTTCCCGGGGTATCCACATTGTTGTGTTGTTCTTCTAAGAAATACTCCTAGTATACATTTTTTTTTAATCTGCTAAACCGTGAATCTGCAATACTATTTTAATTAGTTGACGTTCAGCAGCTTTCTCCAAACTTGAAAGAGGAGTAACTCTTAAGATCATCTTCCTAGACCACCGCCCATCAAATACAC
Source organism: Radix auricularia (assembly GCA_002072015.1). Lineage (NCBI taxonomy): Eukaryota > Metazoa > Mollusca > Gastropoda > Lymnaeidae > Radix > Radix auricularia. The sequence continues at coordinate 944,428 of MUZC01002350.1, read as the reverse complement.
ACGTGGTACAGAATCCGGGGGGGGGGGGGGGGCAAGAGTACCGCGTGATTGAGTTATGTGAAGTGAGGTTGTGGGAATAAAAAAAGTTCATGCTTGTGGGGAGGGACTGGACTGGTGGCGGCTCGTATTCTACTATATTAGGATGGAACTCTTCTTAGAAATGTAACTCTTGGATGAATGGGCCATACAACTAAGTGTACGACAAAGCAAAGAATGACTTCAGTTATTGTAAGGGCGTGCATGCTATTTTTTAAAATAATAAATTGCAAATATTTAATAAACTTTCTTTGTTAGTAAATATTGCAGGTATATAGCTTTCAATAAATAGATATACATTAGACATTAGTAAAAATAATGTATATGTTACAGGCAATGTGTAAAATACAGAAGGTTTCGGGCAAAGTATGAAATGATTGCTATTTCGTACATTGCCTAGGCATTCTATAAAATGCCGAGTTGTCGTCCGGAAAAGTACGTAATCGGCCTACCTCTGCAATTTAACTCGTCACTGATATTGGCGGTGGCGCTTGGGTCGTTGTTTGATGATGGCGATCGAAGCCCGTGAATGTTTAAAGTTATTGTAAGACAGCGTTTAGCCAGAACGAGGTTCCACTACCACATCACAGACAATATTGCCAAAATTCTTCTCACGACATCAGTGTATATCATCTGGCTCAGATGCCCCATACGTTCTCCTGTACAGTTTTCCCTTTGATTGCTGTGGGACCATGTTGGAAAATAATGTAGTGCTCGGACAGGAATCACTCCACATTGACACGCAACGACGGTTCTACGATGAGTTATCTCAATCAAGTGAGAGCCAATACTTCTTAAATAAAAGCGTTAAAAAAAACGTATACTAGTTGCCAAAAATTAGTTTACAGCGTGAAAATTGCTTAGACCACCACTTAGCAAGAACCACGGGGCTTTTGGCTAGTGAAACACCATGTCGTCATGATGGTGGAAAATAAGAGTTTGTTGATCTACTCTGTTATAGAGGGTGTGAGTGCCATTAAGTTTTACGTCGCGGACTTCGATATATTTGACTTACTTGAAAAGGTCCATTTGGTCACAGAGGACGCGACAGAATATTGTAATAACTTTCACGCAAATACAAGAACATTACCGTACATATTTCATATAAATGTTAACAGAAAGAAGCAACAACCAGGGTTGACCATCTCCTTATCTCATTGTGTTTATTTCCGGCAGCCTCATCAACACACTCTCTCTCTCTCCCTCTCTCTCTCTCTCACACACACACACACACACACACACACACACACACACACACACACACTCACACACACACACAAACAGTCACATTATGAGCATCACCGGATGTAACATTTTGTTATGTCTCCAGGCGTATACCGCTCTAGACCCCCCCCCCCCCCCCGCCCCCCCCGCCNCCCCCCACCCTTTTGAGATTTCCAATTAGCTCTGTTTAAAATTCTCGTTCGATGCTACAACAAATATTGTGAAAATGCAGAGATAAAAAGATGTGTCACTTTTGTTTATCGAACCTCAAACACAACAAAATTAATGATGGAAAATATTACTTAAGATGGTGTCCCCCTGAAAAATTCTTGCATATTTGTATAATCTTGTTCGTTTACGGAAAGACATCTACAAATCATGTGACACTGGTTAAAAATAACTTGGGTATGCAATAGTACTAATTTATTTAAATGATCTATTTTGCCAAACATTTCACCATCGTTGAATGTGAATATGACGTCAAATATAGTCCAAGGACAACTACTTAAACAATAACTTGGACTGAGGACCAACACCATTATGAGGTATTTTCAAGATAAGTTCTCGTATGTGGGAAGAGTTAGTTTAGTTGAATGTGCTCAAAGTTGTACGGTATTAAAATGAGTTCTCATTTCATGAAAGAAATTACAACGTCATAACCGAAAAGCCATTTTCACCCACAAAGTAAACTGAAGAAATGTACTAGGATGGTGACAGGGTTTTCCTCCTGTATTTGTGTCTCATCAATATAACTATAATCACGCGTGTAATTGAGGTACAACTTTTACATCGATCCTTATTTTGTTTTGTGTGTTGGATTATGTTATGTTTCAAAACTTCATTTGATCGTTTTGATCAACAGCATGTTTAAGATGCGTGTGACATGTCAAATTTGAAAGTAAGAAATGAAAACCACTTCTAATGTCAAAAGTCCATCCTTGATACACATAACGCCTGAATTCCATTAATCAGTATTTTGATATGGCTAAGAACGCACCAGAAAGAAATTCATCTGGAACCATAAAGAGCATGAATAAAAAAAAAAGTGGGAAAGCGTGAAGCGCATTCTAAAAAGCTTCGCTCTCACAAAAGAAGTGAACATATTCTCTATCCTATATGGAGGGTTTAAAGAAACATGTATAAAAAATTATGGCTTTAAAGGTTTTTTTTTACTTTTCATACAGGAATAGCGGTTTCACATTTGAAATATAAGAAACCAAAACACAAAAAAATACTTTATTTTCCGGTTTGACAATAAGGTGGAACAAATCGCCCAAAACAAATTTGATCCTAGGAATTTTTTAAGTAGATGGAGTGTGTCCGACATTTTAAATTAAAAGTATTTGCAATATGATGGTGAACATTGACATTATTGGTATTAATAAAAAATTAGGGCTGTTATCGATTAAATTAAAATTAATCGTTAACTTTTGAAAAATTACCAAATAATTAATCGATAATTTAGATTAAAGGTAAAAATAATATTATGACGTCTTTAAACTGAAAATTTCAAGGGAAGTAACAAAAACAGGCAATGGATTTTTTTTTTAAATTTAAATTTAAGTACTTCAATATAATGTCAATGAATTTAAATTTAGATATTGTTCGTTAATTCTGTAAAAACAATGTTAAATTTTGTATATCATTTTCCTTATAAAACAGCTTATTTTAAAGGTTACACTTTAAAAATATTTTTTTTAAAATGGAGAAGTTTGTACGTTAAAAAAAGGAAACTATTGTTAATTATTAATATTTAATTATTTATCTATAAATCGACGAAACCATGTAAGACGTGATTGGCAATTTCAATCTCTATTTTATCGATTAAAATAATTTTAATGGATAAAAAATTACCGATTAATCGAGAAATTAATCGATAATTTCCGCAGCCCTAATAAAAATATAAGGAGGAAAATTGTTTGACTATTTTTACAGAGATTTGTATCCTTAATCTGAGTTATTATGTTCAAATCTTCAAAGATGCTGAAAACGTATAGCAATTAACTCCAATTTAGAAATATAACACAAAGATAACTTAATACAACCCTCAGATAGACATAAAGATAAAAACACCTTTCTTATCCCGTATGCAAGAACAAACACATACAAGTTTTCTTTCTTCCCGTCCGGTATTCGGGTGTGGAATGGGTTGCCTGAAGAAACCAGGAAAGCCAACACTTTATCATCATTTAAAACTCTAATAAGAATACAGGACTAAACACAAACCATAGATTTACGTAGGACGCAATAATCTTCTATACAGAAGGTGCGTCTGTAATATATAAGATAAGATAATGTTGGGATGATAAAATAGATCCATTAAACAAATGAGTACTAGTTTGTACTGAGGAATAATTTAACCAGCGTCACATGATTTCTAGATGTCTTTTCAGTAAACAAACACGAAATTTTCAAAATATGCAAGTATATTTCCGTGGGGCACCATCACATAACTATTTTCCGACGTTGGTAACGGATGCTGTTAATTCTAGGTTTTTTGTGTTGTTTTGTTGTTTTTTCTGTTTTGTTTTTTGTTTGTCAGTTCAACATTTAAATTTTCTCTTACGACTTTATTATACTAAAGTTAGCGAACATTTATTAATATTGAAAAATATTGTTAAAAAAAAAACTACATGTAAAGAGGTTTGAAGTTTTCCGCTCTGAGGGACGAGTAATTTTATTGATACTGCTTTACAGCATTGTAAGAGTTACCCTATTGATACTGCTTTACAGCATTGTAAGTGTTACCCTATTGATACTGCTTTACAGCATTGTAAGAGTAACCCCATTGATACTGCTTTACATCATTGTGTGAGTACCCCTATTGATACTGTGATACTGCTTTACTGCAGTGTTTAAACGAAGGTTGCATCATTCGTGTAGCACCATTAATCGTCTTTCCTACAAACCATCCACTCGGTGTTTGCCTGGGAACGACAAGCTCTCATAGCATTCAAGTACAACAGAACATCCAAAAATGTTATAATGGGAGATTTTTTCACATTTTTTCCTCAATCTTTAGCTTTGGTGTCAAAATTAACAAAACAATGATAATAATTTCGAACAATCCTACATCAACCCCGCCCCCATCTCTTACCCCGAAATTACACCACGACAAGTCATTTTTTTAAATATGTTATTTTCCTCATCAGGTCGAAAGCCGATGTTGGATGGTAACAGGAACTCACAGGAGGATCAAATTCTGTCCAGGAGGAAAGCTGCGCGCATGCTTATTGCCATTGTGATCGTGTTTGGCATTTGTTACCTACCTGTGCATATGATGGGTCTACTAAGGTGAGTAAAACGTTGGCAAAGGAATGTGAAAGAGAAATACGGCAAGGGGGGGGGGGGCGTGTATGACTGGGTTCGGGTTGAAGCAAAGAGGAATGTACACATAGAGTAGATAAAGTCTTAAGGACAAGACAAGAATGTGGCGCATCGGTTAAGAAACTGAAAAAGCAAAGAGGAATGTACACATAGAGTAGATAAAGTCTTAAGGACAAGACAAGAATGTGGCGCATCGGTTAAGAAACTGAAAAAGCAAAGAGGAATGTACACATAGAGTAGATAAAGTCTAAAAGACAAGACAAGAATGTGGCGCATCGGTTAAGAAACTGAAAAAGCAAAGAAAGGCAGACAAAGCTTATAGAAGTATTTAGTTGACTGTGCTATAGGAGAATTTAGTTGACTGTGCTATAGGAGAATTTAGTTGACTGTGCAATAGGAGAATTTAGTTGACTGTGCTATAGGAGAATTTAGTTGACTGTGCTATAGGAGAATTTAGTTGACTGTGCTATAGGAGAATTTAGTTGACTGTGCTATAGGAGTATTTAGTTGACTGTGCTATAGGAGAATTTAGATATATAGGCAGTCCATCAACTCGAATCACTGTCATTATACAATAACTTAATCTGATTATCGTAAGAAATGCATAAATATGACGGACTAAAGGAATAAAGGATTAAAAATCATGTTAAGCCTGGTCCCTTCTGGAACTCAGGACGTGTTAGCGCATTTTCGTATTATGTATCAGTACTTATGTTAGATATCAGCATTATGTAGTTATCAGTAATTGTGTTTAGATTTTAGACATATTTTTATTAATTTTCTTGTGTAATGAATATACCTGACATTTTTTTAATTTAAAAGTAATTTCTTTACATTTTAAAAAATTTTATTTTCTCTTTAATCTAACTACACGTCTCCACAAATGATGACGTAAAACTCTCTAAACTTTTACACATATTCTAATGACGTCAACAAAAAAAAAAAAAAAACTAATTCTTTTGCACGCCTTCGCACCACTCTTGAATGCCTGAAAAATGATGTATTCGACTTCCGGCAATGGCGGCCGTTCCCTGCGCCAGTGTTACCTCTCGATTCGCAAAGTGTTTTGGTAGTTTTAACGGGGTTTTTTAACGGATCGAGTAACTGAGTGTTGATGCACAAATGGCAGGTCAGGACATACAAAAAACATATATACATCATGGGTCTAGGACTTATGGATGCTGTGATCAAAGGTGATGACAGACGGACGGACGGACGGACGGACAAAACGGGTGCAATAGCGCATTCGACTTCTCGAAAATGCGCTAAAAATGGCGCTGTTTAAAATGAAAACGCAAAAAAAATATTTTTAAATGACGTTATAAAATAGACGTGAAATTCTCTATAACCGACTTGTCGTTTAAAGAAAAAAAAACACAGAATAAACCTGAACCAGTAGCGCTCCATGAGGCTGGTTTTAGCCGATAATCACATTTACCTTTCATTCGCATATTTTATTCATCTCAACAATTGGTTAATGAAACAAAGGCGTATGGGCGAAAATAGAATGTCCTAATACAAAGGCACTTTACAGTGGTTTATTGTGCTTCCCCAGCTTACAGCTTATGGGGGTGTTGCGCTTTAAGCATCAGTTGAAAGCGTGTAATGTTGTAACGTTGTTTTTTTTTTTTTTTTTTTTTTTNAAAAAAAAAAAAAAAAAAAAAAAAAGAAACCCACAAACATGAAGATGGGGAACCGAGTTGGGCTTTTTATTTCTTTTGGGATTATTATTTTAAAAAACATTAATATTTCAACAAAAAAAAAAAGATCAATGTTTTAATTTGTAAATAATATTTTATAAAGCTCTCACCTTATTTTGGTTGTTATAAATCTTTTTAAAATATTAATCCAACACCATTCCCAACCTATTCCCCACCCATTTCCCACCTATTCCCCACCCATTCCCCACCTATTCCCCACCCATTCCCCACCTATTCCCCACCCTTTTTTCCACCTATTCCCCAAATATTCTCCACCCATTCCCCACTCATTCCCCACCTATTCCGATCATTATGGCTCCTATTTCTCACCTTATATTTGAATAATGAGTTATAATGACCAGAATATTGACTGCGGACACTAAATAATTAAAAGAAGGAGAATTTTCAAGACTTATTTTAATGATATAAAGAACATATCTATCTCTTTAACGCCTCCAGCAATAATGGGCAAACTATGGTCTTTCCTTTGAAATTCCATGTTACAAAGGATGAACTGGGGGGGGGGGGGGGTTACATCATTCTTTTTTAGATTCATTTATTTCAGATACAGTGACGTCAATAGTCAATAATTCTTTACCATAGAAACAGTTAAAATTAATATTAATAGTAATTTTTTTTTTTAAAAGCTTCACCTTTTTACGTAATCCTCGGTTCTTCCACAGGTACTTTAAAGTGGTTGACTACGGCGTCAATGAACACGGTCTGATTGTCCACTCTTTGATTAGCCATTGGCTGCCTTATTTCAACTCGGCCCTCAACCCGGTCATCTACAACTTCATGAGTGGTCAGCCTATTTTATTTTTCCCTCTTGTGTAGTTTTATTGAATACCCACTTATATGAAAAAGTGCGCGTTATCTTTTGATGTCACCTAAAAAAAAACGTGTTGCCCCCCCTTCCCACCACTTCCTTGAGCTGCAAACCGTTACCGTATTAATCCCTGTAGAGGCCACAGATAATTAAGATCTGCTCTCTTAAGGCTCGGTGTGTGCATGCATGCGGTAAATTTTTAATTTATGACACTACTTTTTTCTTTAAAAAAATCATTTCTGTATTTTAAAACGTTACGGTGAATGACAATAATAATTGCAGGCTATGCTCGAAATCGAAACAATGCGATGGTTGAGAGATGCAAGTACTCTGAGGAATTTTTAAGTTCATATGAGTTTTGTGTGATAGGATATTTCTGTGTGATGGGATACTTTTGTGTGATAGGATATTTTTGTGTGATAGGATATTTTTGTGTGATAGGACATTTTTGTGTGATAGGATATTTTTGTGTGATAGGACATTTTTGTGTGATAGGATATTTTTGTGTGATAGGATATTTTTGTGTGATAGGATATTTTTGTGTGATAGGATATTTTTGTGTGATAGGACATTTTCGTGTGATAGGATATTTTCCCGTGATATAATATTTTTGTGTGATAGGATATTTTCGTGTGATATGATATTTTTGTGTGATAAGATATTTTTGTGTGGTAGGTTTTTTGGGTTAGGTTATTTTTGTGCGTTAGAATTTTCGTTTAATAGTATTTTTTGTGATAATTGATTTTGTTTAACAAATTTTTTGTGTTCATTTAAAAAAAAAAACACCTCTGTTGATTAAATTTTATAAATAATATATCATCATTAAAAGTACTTGCATTATGCAAATCGTATCCAGGCAAAAGGGTTAGTATAAAACAGTGATACCTCAGGCTACGAACTTTATTGGTTACATTACTTACTTCGTAACCAAAGCTTTTGTAATTTGAAACATTGCAAGCAATCAAATCATGACAATCAAAAGACGAAAAAAATACCTGTCAATAGCTGAATAAACAAACCCCCCAAAAAATTGCAAAAATAGTGTGTAGTTTACCTTTGAAGTAAGGAGGAAAAAAAGAAAAACAAATTATATTTGAAATCAATAAAGTGATTCCGAGAAACGTGTTACTTTCTTAAAATTGATAAGTGCTGTGTAGTGAGAGCAAGACCAATGAAAGCGACGCTGAAAAATTAAGCTACTAGCAAGCGATAAGCGTTTTTAGCACACCGTAATCTCCGTCTGTATAATGCACGCTCTTCTTTCTCGAACGTTAAACCCCGGGCCATCTTACCCTTCACTTCCCTTCCTCCAACTCTTTCTCTCTCTCTTTCTCTTGTCGCCTTTGTTCCATTGTTCGTAAAACATAACAGTGTTCGCTACCCGATGTAAAAATATTCGAAGTTTTTGTTCTAGCCTGAATTGTTCGTAAGCTGAGGTACCACTGTATTGATATGAGCCAGAACGCTAGCGCTTTATAGTCATACAAGTTTTTCGTTTATTTTTTTTATTTTTTGTTGACATGTTATTTCTTCTTTTCATTTTGATCCAATGTTAGGACCAGTGAGGTGAATAGCCCTTTTAAGAATTGTTACTCTAAAGTTTCAATTCTTCGTTGTGTATGGCTTATGTGAGTTAACTCCATGTCAACCGTAAACTACTGTACTCATAAATTGCTGCTCGAAACAATAACTAACTACAAGCTTCTTCATATCTATTCACTTGGTGCATTAACTGTAATGCTAATGTAAACTATCTATGACTACTAACATTTCACAATAACTTGCATGGCACTAATGGCTTTTAAAACGAATTCCATTTAAATGCATGTAGTAGAGTCCCACAAATGTTTAGATTTAATGGCTCCCATTGCAATTGTGTAGTCTGTCACTGCATAGAACTTGATTGATAGAAGATGGCATTCGATGTTTGTATGGACTTCGATATCTGGTCGCTTTATTAATTAGCCCTGGAAATCGGTGTTTTGAAGGAAGATGAAATTCAGCGGCTTAACTGAGTAGCTTTAGTGAGATTACTTCAGCGAGGCCAATTGTCAACGGTGTAACTGGCTAGCGATCGAATCGTCAGCAATAATTCAAAGATATTCAATCATTTAAAAACATCATACATCGAAAATATTCAATACGCTAATCTTGACTTGCTTTTTTTTTCAAAATCAAAGTTGTAAATAATATTTGAAATACTCGAAGAACAAAATGAAAGACCAATTGAAAAAAACTAACTTTGTTTCAGGTTTTTTTTTTCCAGCTTAAATCTTGAAATATGCGAGCATACCTTTTACATATTGTTAGCTAGTTGACGATAATAGAAGGAAACAAATTGGTCGGTTAAATTCCTTGATCTAACATTTAATATGTTTTTTGGAAATGAGAGTTACATATTAAAAAAAAAAATTTAAACCGCCCCCAGTAAGTAGCGTGAAAACAACTTACGAAAAGATGCGTTCAAGAATTCTTGACGGTGTATTTGAAAGAGAAAGTAATTCCCTTATAGAGTCAACAGCGTGCCGCAATTGAGGTCTACCCGTGGAATACTACAAAATGTGAGGTCCCAGACTCTGAAATGTCATTTAAAAAATTCATATGAAATGTTAACTACCAACGATAAAGTAAAACAAAAAAATTACAGGATTTGTTTCCGAACGCTTCGTTCTCCCCACTTCCTCCCCTATAGGTGTGCCGCTGTTATGAGTGGTCCCTTTTAGAACTGGGAAGAAGACACCGAGTCCCTGATTCGATGTTTTTCTTTTTCTCAGCCCATTTCCGCCAAGAGTTCAAGGCCGCTCTGTGCTGCTTGCGTCGTCGTCACGTGGTTGGCTCCTTGCAGCGCTCCCAGTATTGCCACGCTACACTTTGCCAAAGGCGGCTTGAGATGGTCTGTAACGTCTAACGATTCACAGTGATAACATGGAAACATAGGTGCGGGCCCTTAATAAAAGCGGGGGATCTAACCAGGGGTTGCGCTCACATACAAACTAAACATTTTATTTCGGAGAGAATAAGGGCATTTTAGATGAATGTAGATAATTCCCACTTATTCCTCATTATAAGTAACGATGTTTGGGTGAAACTAACCATAAAATAGTGACGATTTTTTTTTCACATTTCAAGTCTTATGTTATTTTATAAATAATTTAATTTAATTATAATCACTCAAGTGTCTAGAATCTAGTTTAAAAAAAAAAAACCAAAACAATAAGTATAATGGAATCAAACGTAATAGGCAGTGACATGGCCCAGATTTACTGTTGTTTCTTGAATGTACCTTGCAGAAAGGTTGAAGCATGTAGGTTTTTCTTCTGTTGTAGCCAATTCTTAGGGTATTAGTGTAGTAAAAAAAAAAAAATAGACAAACAAATACCTCTTATTTTTTGATGTGGTTGGATCACTTAAGATTAAAAAAAACAAAACTTTAACGTTAAAAAAAACATGGATGATGGTTGAATCCTCTCATGAATTGCCTGTCTTTAACGTTATACAGAAAATTAATTCAACTGAAACAATAAATATAGATATATTTATAAATATATTTTAGTATTGATCCTGTTCAAAACGGTTTCCTGTTGATTTCCCCTGGAATTTGACTTAAAAACAAAACCTATTATAATGAAACAAAACTAAAACTGAAAAAAAATAGTTAAAGTAGTGTCCATCTTTTACGAACAGATGGGACGCTTGCTAAATTTCCTCTTTATCTGATACACACTTCAATACAGAAGTCATCTTTAATTACATAGAGAAAATTGTTGTTATTTACATTATATTAAATTGATTTCACAATGTTGTTGGGAGCCGTAAGATATCATCTATTTCTATGTTTGTAGATTATACTTCTCCTTGCTTCTGAGCTTGAAATTTCACTCCCCCCCCCCTTTTTTTTTAGAGTTAACTAAAATCTGAAATTGCCATCTTCCTATTTTTCCTCACTTGGTGTTATTAGCCTCCCTGTAATCTGTTTCAATTAGATTTGCCCCCCCCCCCCACCACTATTCCTCCATTCACTGCATGACTTCGTCCCTTTTACCAACAAGAAATCACAATGGCCACCACATTTGTAAAAAGAAACATGGCTTAAGCTTTTATTTGGATGGCTTGATAAATTAATTATAAAATTTACGAATAGTAACAACGCAGAAGCCAATAAAATATTAGAAGCATGCGCGCTGCTTCATTATGCAAAGTAAAGCCAGCCAAACGCTGCAATGTTACAAATACCCATCATCACGCAACAATAATCATTCAATGTATTTCTAGTAAACTATCTAATTAGGCCTACAGCATATTCACTCAGGGAGAGTCAGTGCACTTCCAATTATTAAATGACTCTAACGTGGAAATACAACACAAATATTATCTAATACAACCCTTAGATGGAAATAGGGATGAAAACAATTTTATCATCCGTATGCAAGAATAAACACACAAATTCTCGTTCATCCCTTGTTGAATTCGGGTGTGGAATTGGTTTCCTGATCAAACCAGTAAACCCAACTCACTATTAAAATTTAAAACTCCTAAAACATGCAAAACTAGACTAAAAACACGGACAAGCGTAGGACACAATGATCTTCTGTGTAGCATGAGAGCCTGTAATAGATAAGATAAAATTAGAAATGATAAGATAAGATTGCATTAGATAAAATAAGATAAGATAAGATTAAATAAGATTAGATAAGATAAGATAAGGTAAGGAAAGATTAGATGAGATAAGATTAGATAAGATATGATTAGAAAGACAAAGAATTTTAAAAATGTTGGTTAAACATGAAAGTGATGCTGAAAACTACTGAGCTCGTGTATGGCGCTGAGCAGCTAAACCACAGGCACATTTCTTCCGTCTTAATATTTATTATAATGTGACAGTAATGATTTCTTCATTTATTTCTGTAATACTTTTGCATACAAATTTTTAAACAAGGATAAGAAAATGAATACCATCAGTGGTCATTATCTTTTATTTCGTTTTGTAGAAATTTTTATTAAAAAATATTTATCATAGAAATTGCGTGCATTGAACTTGAAAATGTGAATTTAGTAGCTTTAATTATAAACAGTTTACACTTTTCATGTATGCGGATTTCATTGTGGGGGATCTATTTTCCTTTATGAGATACTAACTTTCTATCACCAGGGGCGGATTAAGACTGCACGGGGCCCCGGGCTGCAATCAAACGGGGGGCCCTATCCAGCCAGTGTCCCTTAAAATGATTGTTAACAGCTAATATAAGACTGTAACTAAATATTAATAATGAAAAAAAAAAAAACGAACACGAAGAAGTATCTGTTTGAAGTGCTCGCCGGTATGTTACAATTCAGTGTGAAAACAAAAAACTTTTAATTCCACTGCTGGGAATCGAACCCGGTACCGCTGGCATCACAAGCCATTACTCTCTCCACACGGCCAGCGGAGCTCGTCACAATGGAGAAATTTTAAAAATATAAACAACGATTTAAACTATGTTCTCTAAGAGAGGCAACTATATCCAGTTGTAGAGATAATATTAATTAATTTATTTAATTTATTATATTTCCAAGGGTTCGTGCAAACATTTGTACACTTTTATTATAAAATATCAAAAGTTTGGGGGCTCCTAAACCCTCGGGGGCCCGTAGCATTAGCCCGTTCAGCCCCCCCCCCCNTATACATAGATCTATATATTGTTACGTAAAATTATTCCATTATTTTTGTCTTTGTATTTCGCTGTATCAATATTACAATAGAGGCCCAAAAACCTTCTAAATAATTCTTAAACCCATAAAAATTTAAGTACTCACCCGTCAGTGAAAATACAAAAGATTTTAATTATGAAAATATATTTTAAAGGGGGGAAAAATAATAAATATCTAACTTACATTTACAATTTTTAATTTACGTTTGTAACAAGGGGTGAAGATATGAAGTAAGGTTGTCCTCCATCTAGTGATTTCTCTTGTTCTTTTCTTTCAGCCAAGTTTCGGAAGGAATTCAAGACCGCGTGCTTCTGCTGCTTTTACGGTATGAGGGCACGACCTTTCCGCACCCGCCGCGAGCACACCTTCACCATGACGTTCTCCAACAGCAACTACAGCAACTGCCACACGGAGGAGGTCACCATGAACAGCATATGACCACGAGACGGCAGGCCGCGAAGCAAGCGACACTGCCAAGCATACGCGTCATACAGCTCAAGCACATGAGCCTCGGACGTCTTGCGAGACGTCATCCACTGTAGACATTAGCCTCGAGACGTTAAGACGTCTTTCATCGAGACGTTAAGACGTCTTTGGAAGTGAATGATGAGAAAAAAAACAACATGTTTGCGTTGAACTTAGAAATGTGTCCATTTAATCCTTACGTAACAGCTAGGACCAGAGGTTGCCTGCATGATGAAGAGATAATATAACATCTGCACAACTTATCGAATACCTGACTTTCACTGTGGTCGCAGGGCATCAAACAGGCTCTTTTGATTTTACATGCGGAATAATTTGAGATCCATTGTGTTCATTGAACGATATAACTACAGTGCTTCACTATTGTCAAAGATCGTCAATATGAACTCTCTTCTTGATGAATAATCTGAGAACCCTTGTGTTTACTGAGCGATGAAGCGTGTTTTCCTAAGGTTACAAATCGTCAAAAAAACTTTCTTGCGCTATTCATGCTAAAGAATGTGAAAACCCCTGTGTAATCGACAATGAAACAACAATGTTTTAAAATGGTCGCTAAGTGATACACAAGCTACAGTGTAATTTACTATTTTTCTTAAACAAAAACATCTTTGCTGTCTGCATGAGTGATTGCAAGGTGCCAATCTGTTAGAGGTGGACTGTCACCTCTTGGGGCTCCATGATGGATGAAAGACGATGTACATTATAAAATATTTCGTTCTGGTGATGAATATGGAAACAAAAGTTGACGACCCCGTCTTTTGTCTTCTTTATGTTCCAAGACATCATAAGATCAGCCGAAGATGTTTTAACTACAGCGTCTATAAGTGTTATCCGCTTACACAATACTGATACCGTTTCAAGCTATCTCGAGAACCGTCGTGCTTAAAAAGCTGTAGATGATGTTGTCCTCATCAACTAAATATAAAATTATCTGTAAAAATATCATTATCGTGGTCCTTATGGGAAAACTCCGAGACTCGCGACCCTAACCCAACAAAAACATTACTGTAACCTGCCTATAAAACTATCGAGTAATCCCTGACGTTCAATGCCTATTTGACATTCATGTTCGAATTTGCAGTGGCTAAGCATTTAGTCGCTGTGCTAAAGTGAAGTGATAAATCATATAATAGTAGTCTCATAAAAACAAAAATACAATTTAATGTCTTAAATAAATCACTTCAATGTAATTAAACCACAAAGCCATTGGTTTTAACAAGGTCGTAGCTCTTTCCGTCAGAGGGCAATATCCCATTTTACAAGTTAGTATAAGAATCTGGTGGATCATTTTAAAAGAACATAATTTATAAGGTTAGAAACCTATACGAAATCAATAAGTTTCAACTTTATCGACAAGGTTCTTCCCTTAGAAAAGAGGGTTGTGTAAAGTAAGAAGAAAAGTAACAAAAAGAATAAGTATAAGCTGTTCAAGTGTTTTGGCATTATGGCATCGTAGAACAAAGGTTAATTTGTGCAGTGGTGTATGTGCTTAGCTTGTCCTTTAGAAGCTATGAGCTGGTACATTAAACCTGGGCTTGTCAGTTTGGTCTGGGCACGTCACTCATTTAGGCATGATCTTGAGAGTAAGGACTGGGCTGGTGAGATAGGACTGGGCTGGTGAGGTAGGACTGGGCTGGTGAGGTAGGACTGGGCTGGTGAGTTAGAACTGGGCTGGTGAGTTAGGACTGGGCTGGTGAGGTAGGACTGGGCTGGTGAGTTAGGACTGGGCTGGTAAGTTAGGATTAACAGGTGTATTTGGAATGGGCAGCTGAGTTAGGACTGGGCTGGCGAGTTAGGACTGGGCTGGTGAGGTAGGACTGGGCTGGTGAGTTAGGACTGGGCTGGTGAGGTAGGACTGGGCTGGTGAGTTAGGACTGGGCTGGTGAGTTAGGACTGGGCTGGTACATTAATCCTGGGCTTGTCAATTTGGTCTGGGCACGTCACTCATTTAGGCATGATCTTGTGAGTTAGGCCTGGGCTGATGAGGTAGGACTGGGCTGGTGAGTTAATACTGGGCTGGTGAGTTAATACTGGGCTGGTGAGTTAGGAATCGGCTGGTGACTTAGGACTGGGCTGGTGAGTTAGGTCTGGGCTGGTGAGTTAGGACTGGGCTGGTGAGTTAGGACTGGGCTGGTGAGGTAGGACTGGGCTGGTGAGGTAGGACGGGGCTGGTGAGTTAGGATTAACCGGTGAATTTGGAATGGGCTGATGAGTTAGGAATCGGCTGGTAAGTTAGGACTGGACTGGTGAGTTAGGACTGGGCTAATGAGTTAGGATAATCAGGTAAGTTAGGATTAGGCCGGTGAGTTAGGATAATCAGGTAAGTTAGGATTAGGCAGGTGAGTTAGGATAATCAGGTAAGTTAGGATTAGGCATGTGAGTTAGGACTATAAGGCAAGCGAGTTATGACGAGGCAGTTGAATTATTTTGTAAGTACAGTTGTTATCTAAAATATGCCTATAACAAAAGTGTTTATGATGATTTGATAAGTTTTATGGAGTGGATTTAAAGTTAATTCACAAACGGCATTACACGAGGTCAAAACATAATTTGTGATAACTTGTCATAAAAATTGTTGCATTTCCCTAGTGCGCCATTTATTGATTACTATAATGTTATACTTGTAAATTAATTTCATTTGTTTATGTCTCCATAAATATCACCTCCAGCGCTGTGTACATTTTTAACCGTGATAAATCGTTAAACTTGCTCCTATAATTATCGAACTGTTAGAATTGTACACTTATTAGTGAAGGCTCCGATTTCTGATAAATTTCGGAGAAGGCAAGTCTTTCAAAAATAAAAATAAATATTTGAAATGCTTCTCAATCGATATTATCAATGTGATTTTTTTTTTTTAAATTCAGGAATATATATTTTAAAAAAACAACACAAAAATATAAATTTTCATCATTTGTTGAAACAACTTAAGTCTAAAGAAAGTAGACATTAACTCTAAATGAACTGAAATGGATTTATTCATAAAATAATTAACTTGCTTGTAAATTGACCCTTAAAATCTCAAGATCCACTCAACTATTAGGAGCACTGCACCTTGTTGTAGTCTCGCGACATGGATCCATATTCAGTTCATTACGTAAGGAATAGTATGAACGGGGTTATTTTGGTATCTCGTATGTTACATTATTTCGGGGGGGGGGGGGGGGGGGNNGGATGACACTTTTCATTACAAGAAAAAAATTCCACAACTGCTGTAATCAGTTGCTGGATAGTTCATAGACTGTCGCCTTTTTTAAAATTCGGGAACATTTGGCAAAGTGGAGACTCTCTCAAATACACGCCGATTTTATAACGATTGTTTATGTCCTTTAAATTACAACACTAAGTAGCTCTCCGAGACCACAAATCTTACACGCTGCTGAGGTATATGACCGAGGCAGGTAAACTTTCAATAGCGGTGGGAGGTCTTTGAAGAAGGTCTGAACAATTTATTAAGGTGTACAATAATGTTGAGTGAGTAGTTTATCCCCTGTGGACCTAGCGGACTTAAAGCACATCTTGTTCACATCAGCAAAATACTAATGTAAATTTTTATTGTCTTCATCAAGGTTGCAATTGAGGAGTAAAATATAATGGCATTTCTAATAAATCTCTATCGAGATCATTACAATGCTTAGGAGAAAGGACGTTTGTTGGATATAATTAAATAAATTTATTTATTATTAAATATTTCATACAGATGTAATTTAAAAGCAAATTAGATTCCTGAAGTTACATGTATTCAATTAATAGTTGTATTGTGCCACTTTTCTTAACGTAAGAAACTTAACACAAAGGGTATCTTTGTATTTTTATATTTATTTTTGGATTTTAAGTGAATGGGCTTGATATCAACATAACATTTTAAGCAAACTTTAAATCATAGGATCTTGATGTCATCGATGCTTTAAGAACTATAATAATTTTGATAGTTAATTAGATACTTTCGGGCAAAATCACACATCTTTACACATTTTGAGCTTACACATCTATGATCTGTACATAAAAGTCTTAGGATCGGTACCAAGGGTATCTCACGCGTCATTGTCTCTCTTTTCATCGATGCTTTAGTTTTTTTCAACTGACAATAATCAATATTACTTTATGAATTCACCTTTTGTGTGTCACCACCTGTTTATTGTGTCACCTGGCCCATTAGTCTCCACACACCCGAATCCTTGTTATTTACATACAGGGGCACAAATAAATCAATACATGTATAATAATTATGAACTATTGATTGAATATGTAGGAGGTTAGATTTGAATGTTGTTTGTTATTTTCAAAAGACAAAAATGTGAATAAAATTAGAATAAAGTCGAGACGTTTTCTCTTTTCTTTTTGTTTAATAAGCTTTCAATTGACTTGAGTTGAAAGTTGTCTCTTAGTTTTCATGTTTCAAATTCTTTCAAATCAATAATGAATAACTTTTCCTCATCTCAAAGTGCTGGAATTCGGTACAAAGTTTTATCTCGGTAACGGGTAGCGAATTCTGAGTTACAAAAGTGTCTTATTTTCCAAAATATTCCAATAAAATCATTTTGCTCGATGGAGTTCTCCTCAACACACATTTTAAAAGTTGTTTATTTATATCACATTTCTCACCAGACATCCCCCTTAAATTTGCCTAATATTAAGACAATAAATGGACTTAATAAATACAATATTAAGCTGTAACAAATTCGTAAGCAACTCATTATTGACAGCAATCAATGTTTTAAATACTGGGATTGCAGGAGAGACTAAATTCCCGTTTTAGTACGTATTTAGTTTAAGGCTGCACTCAAATATCGTAACACGCTTGAATCCATGTAAAACGTCAAAAAATAAATTGTAAGAAATGAAATATGATATAATTCTTAAACTCCCCCCCTCCTCGTCACAAATCGTAACAAATGTGGGGACCCACCTCCCCTCTAGGTACGTGACGTCATTTATGGACTGCCCCAAAGCAGTCTATCTATAGGTTATAAAGTGCTAAAGATCTATTTATGTCCAATCATCTCTATAAAAATATGGAAAATATTGTGTTTAATTCCAAATGACGTCAATTCTTGTCAACGCGACTAGCTTAAGTTATTATTTGAGTATAAGTCAGCGGCGTCATTTCAGTCATTTTTTTTCATAAAACATAAAACATTTGAGCAAGAGTAATGGTGCGTGGGTGTGGGGCAAAGTGTGATGCTTGGAACTCTTACTTACAAAGTCCAAGTAACCAGACTTATCTCCCATGCGCCTCCTGGTAATTATTTCTTAATCAAACTACATGTGAAATACAAAGATACATGCCCGAAATATGTGCGTAAAAAATAAATACAAAGATTTATTAATCGACCAATACAAGTGTAGACCTTTCGGTAATTGATTTCATCAGAAGAAATAAATAAACAAAAAGTGGGTCAATCATTGTCAATCAATATTTACATCATATGTTACTTAACCAACAGTGAAAAAAATAAATGCTTCAGTTTTAAAAAATAAAAGAAAAAGAAGAAAGAGGTGGGCCGAAATCCCTTTTGAAAAAATAAAATAAAATAAATGCACAGCATTAAAGAACGACATTGAAGTGTCAGAAGTTACGGCTAAAATACTAACATTTGAACAGGTAAAATTGTAAACTAATAGTTCAAACCATATGAAACAAACATACCGAACCTTTTTATTAATCATTTTAATAGATTTTATATTGCATTCCATTGCATTTCTCGCGACGAATTGCACAAATTACTCTGTGACTTGTGAAAGTGGAATTATCTTATTTATTTTTTTAAAAAATTAAGCTGGAAATTGCCCACTTCAATGACATAATCAAAAGTATTGCAATGGTTTTGTTTGTAAACTTTAATAGCAAAGTGTGCTATCATAGTAGGAAACTGAATCCTCTAAGAAGATCTAAGATACAATACATCCTAAAAGCAAAATGAGTACGATTATTGAAGACCTGATGTGTCACCAGTTCAGTCATATGCTGGACGGGACACGTCCGCAAACAAGACCATCTGATTGAAAGGGGCTCTACTATGGCTTACAGATGAACAGAAAGACCACGGAGGTGAAAGGAAGCGCTACAAGGATACGCTCAAAGACCACACTGAGGGCTAACGGCAGTGGGCATGACTCCTGGGAGGCAGGAGCTAGCGACCGAGACCCCTGGCACTTTATTATACGACACAGCAACACGCACAGCAAACAGACAACAGGCTACCAAATCTAGACAAGGGGCTGCCAAGTCTAGACAACGGGCTGCCAAGTCCAGACAACAGGCTGCCAAGTCCAGACAACAGACTGCCAAGTCCAGACAACAGGCTGCCAAGTCCAGACAACAGACTGCAAAGTCTAGACAACAGGCTGCCAAGTCCAGACAACAGACTACCAAGTCCAGACAACAGACTGCCAAGTCCAGACAACAGACTGCCAAGTCTAGACAACAGGCTGCCAAGTCCAGACAACAGACTACCAAGTCCAGACAACAGACTGCCAAGTCTAGACAACAGGCTGCCAAGTCTAG
Organism: Radix auricularia; assembly: GCA_002072015.1. Classification (NCBI taxonomy): domain Eukaryota; kingdom Metazoa; phylum Mollusca; class Gastropoda; family Lymnaeidae; genus Radix; species Radix auricularia. The sequence goes on along the minus strand of MUZC01002350.1, from coordinate 924,633 downwards.
ACAACAGGCTGCCAAGTCCAAACAACAGGCCGCCAAGTCTAGACAACAGGCTGCCAAGTCCAGACAACAGACTGCCAAGTAAAGACAACAGGCTGCCTAGTCCAGACAACGGGCAGTCATGTCCAGACAACAGACTGCCAAGTCCAGACAACAGGTCAGGAAGAATTTCCTCGAAAACGTCCTGATGAAATCCCGACCATATCTTGTCTGTTGTGTGGAAGCACAATTCGAGTAAGGATAGGCCAAATAAGCCACCAAACCAACCTGCCACAGCACATAGCTAATGTGATAAGAATGGTCCTCGTCGATCACGGCGGACAAATAAATCATATATAAATGTATTATATGTAATACTGATTTTCTATATCCGGAGATTTGTGCACACTTTACCCAAAGTTCATACAAAATTCAATTACTGTTGTGTACCTTATATATCTATTTTAGAATAAGCCATTGGATATTAGCTGTTATTCTTATCGCGTGCAGTAGCCTTTGCTTTATTTTGATAAGGCCAATAAGAAAACAAACAACAAATTCTTTAATAATCAGAGCATGGTTGTCCTCATTCCAGAAATGTTTATTTGCGTAAAGTGTTAGAACAAATGTAGATGTTCTGAGCAGAAAAATAATCACATTTATCCCCCTACACATAGTAATAGTAGGTACATTTCGAATGGCAAGGAATTTAAGTTTTCACAAGTTGATTTAACTCAAGGAGAGAATATGCTTGCAAAATTTTAACAAGTAAAACCGACTGAGGCGTCTTTAGGGTTGGTGTCACCCGGGGCGCTAGCTCATGGTGTCACCACCACATGATTTAACCCATAAAACTCAAACTCCTCCGAGTTTTCCAGTGCCAAATAACGGGAATACATATACAATTTTACTGTCTGATGTCACCCGGGGCGGCCCGCCCCCACTGCACCACTAGCGACGCCACTGAAAACCGATATACTAATCTGCGGGGCGTGCTCTCCCTCAAAAAGAGGTTATATCTATCAAGTGTCTACATTGACTCTATACATTGGTTGGGATTCTGTCAGTCTGATTGTTGATGCGTATCATTCGCTAGATCCCTGGATAACAAGTCAGACAACGAACTTGTTCAAAGTAAAAGGTACTATAAGTATAAGAAGCTCGGATAGATCTCGCCGAGATGCTAGAAAACGAAGTAATTTTTAAAATTATTTTTATAGTCAGACCTCTACATCAAATTTCACTGACGTTAATGCTATAAGGGGCTGTCGATTAATGAAGTCACACAATTTAGGCCAATTTTGAACCTCCCTCCACCTTTCCAATATTACGTCACAAAGCTTTGACTCCCCCCCCCCCCCCCAAGCCGTATGTTAAAATTGAAACTTAGCATGATGCTAATTACTTTTTTGTCATTTACCAATGTATTTAGTGTACGAATGTACTCTATTGTCGTAACACGTGTAAGACCTTTGAAATCATTATTAAATAAATTGAAAGCAATCATATATTTAAGTGGAACTTTTGTTTAAAGTAGCGCGTTTTCATGTGACGCCACTTTCTTAAAACCCACCCCTCCCCCTCGTCACACATCATCCCTAATGCTCGACCTCTCCTTCACATCCCACTCACACTTTTTAGGCGCGTGGCGTCATTTATGGACGGTTCTTAAGAGAACCTAACTTTAACAAACAGGTTTCTTTTTCCAAAGCGTCGGTCTGACTCAAAATTTCTCAACTGTTCTGTTGACAACCACAAACAAAAAGAAACTAAAAACAAGAACCAGAGGCGTCACTCGGGTTGGTGTCAACCGGGGTGGTAGCTCGTGGTGTCACCCTCTCATGACTTAAACCAACGAACTCCCCCGAGTTTTACAGTGCCAAATAACGGGAATATACAGAATTTTACATTTTGATGTCACTCCTCTAATGGTGTCACCCGGGGCGGTCCGCCCCCACCGCACCCCCTAGTGACGCAACTGACAAGAACAACAAAAACTACTACCAAGCTGGTCTTGAGATGAAATTGAGTCAGTGCTTATAGTTGGATCGTTGTTGTTACTCAATTCTCTAGGTGAATGTTATTAAAGCTTATTGTAACCTCGCCTAGGCTTAATGCCGTGACGCCGCGACATAATGACCCAGCCTACCAGACAACAAAACGAGTCCTCCTCTAAGCTTGGATTTACATCAAGCCCAACGCACACTAAGCTCAGATGACAATACGAGCTTGCGGTCTGTTTGTTCTTTCAAGACGGCGCAGCCTTACACTCATTTCCAAAGTGAGATTCTGAAATATAATGCGTGCAACTGATCCCCAATATCTAGATTGTGTGTGAAGAGATGTGCAGGACAATATTAAATGTTGAAATACCATATACTCAGCATATAAAATGATTTATCAATCTGCTTATCATGTCTCTTGGTAAGGGGCCGTCCATAGAGTATGTTATGCTCCAGAGGGGAGGGGGAGGGGGTGTAAGAAAGTGTGACAGTTTGTGATTAATACATCATACAGAATGGGACTGCATACAGCTTTTTAATTTAAAAAAAATCAAATTACACAAACTATTTGTGTAGCAAAACAATAAATTTAAGCTTCATTATCAACTAATACAAATATTTGTAACGAACAGGTTACGAATATATTTTGTACGAAAGTGTGACGTACTTTAGGGGGGGGGGTCTGAGATTTGTGACAGTTTGTGACAGGGGGAGAGGGGGGAGTTAAAAATTGTCTAAAATAGAGTGACGTACTTTATGGACGGCCCCTAAGCGTAATACCGTGTACATTTACATTTTAGTTTAAAGTGGTACTCTATTACTGCAATGATGCACTTGAGACATTATATTATATGGTTAAATGGTATTAAATTTTATTGTAACATCGCCAATGACAGAACCAGATTCACAATTTTCTGTAACTGTCGAATATTTGTTCCAGTTGTGATTAAACTATAACTTGAAAAGTTAATACTTCCTTCCCCTTCGTCTATCCTGTATCTTTGTTAAGTAAGTGTGCTCATCTTTCTTCTTTTCGTTTTTTGTGTTAAAAAAAAATATTCACTTAATTTTTAAGAAACTAGTTCAGGGTATTACTTTCTCTTTGGGATAAGGGGCCATCTGTAAAAGTCGTAACACACCTAGGGGGGAGGGGTCATACATTTGTGAAGATGTGTGACGAGGAGCTAGGAGGGGATGTTTACGAAATGTGACGTCACACAAAAAAGCACAACATGAAATTAAAGTTTCATTTAAATATTTGATTGCTTGCGATGAATTTAGTTAAGTTTTCAATAGCTTCACACGTGTTACGATATTTAAGTTCAGTATAGCATGTTTAAATGACAAAAGTAATTCGCAACATGCTAATTTTCAATTAGAAAATACAACTTTGGGAGAGGGGGTCAAAGTTGTGTGATGTCATATTTGAGGTAGACTCAACGTTTTTGTAACGAGGCGTGACGAAAAAGGAAGGGGGAGGGATATAAAAATCGGTGAAATGCAGATTCTAAAAAAAGGCTAATAATAAGCATTAAACAACATTTTTAATTTCAGCAACAATTTTATTCGCTGTACATTGTATTTCGTAATTTGGCTATTGTTGCTAACTCGTTACGAAATTCCCTGAGACAATTTAAAAAGAAAAAAAAAACTACTTTTAATATATCCTAACTGATGGTTTGAAATATATATATATATA
>MUZC01002350.1:899750-913923 GCA_002072015.1 Radix auricularia | reverse complement strand
GGGCGGGTAAAAATGGACTCGAACAGCAGCACAGAGAAATGAGGACAATGCCAGTGAAACTTGTTGGTCTTGAGACATGCACACTGCGGTTGTTATTACCTGTTCTTGCCTTCACCCTGCACCACCATCACCTGCCAAACATTAACTGTGATTGGTTAACCCTAGCAAGGGTCATTTGTCATGCTTATTTGCACAGGTCTTGTGCTTGTCCTGGGGAATTATATACATAGATTACTGTAGTGAAACAGAAAACTCTCTCCTTTCTGCCAGGAAATTTTAGTAGGAAATAATAGCATCCGAGGATTGACAGAGGAACATTTACACCATCTTACCTCCCTTACATCTCTGGATCTCCGAGACAACAAGCTGGTCAAACTTCCCGATGAGATCACGCTGCTGGAAAAGCTTGAGAGGCTGGACCTTACCAACAATGACATTAGTGTGTGAGTTTGGCTTTGCCTTTGTAATCCCTTGGCAAGCATAAAACTTGGGTTTGACTGTAGTTGTGATTACATTTTCAGAAGCTATGCTCTGGTGGGACCTAGGTGGAGGAAGACACATATGGCACTGGGAGACTGGGAGGGGGGGGGGTAAGGTGATCGGGATTGAACTATCCCACATCCACACCTTTTCTGTTTTTTTTGTTTACAAACATATATCAATAACATTTTATGTGAAGTGAGAACATTGTGATTCCATTTATCAAGAGTTTTTTTTCTTTTTAAATACAAGCATCTCTTTTTACTACTAAAATTAGTCAACTTAATTAGAATTGTGTACGCTTTTGTATATGAAAAAATCTCTAAGAAAAATGTACAGACATTTTATCATTTTTTCAGTCTATTCATAACAATATACCATTATTTTAATGTGCTAAATTTTGATGCAATTTCAAGCATTTTTTACACCTTTCAAATTGTATGGAAACAATTAATTGACATATTTTAAAAACCTTTCTTATACTAAATTAAAAGTATTTAATAACTCATGTTATTTACTGCTAAATGACAGTCAGTCATTTGAAATGAATGAGAAAATGATCACTGAAATAAAAGATATAAGCATGTATATATTTTACATTTTGATTTCCGTGAATGTCTTTTTGTTTTTTTTAAAATTTATATTCTGATGAGCTTTTGAAATTGGATGTTAGTTGATGTCTATTTATGAGCTAACTATAGGATTAATATGGAAAATAGATATATAAAAAATTGATTTTACCCTGACTTCTTATGGATTTAAACCAATTGCATAATTTTACATATTACTATTTATACCATTGCCACTGTAGTGTTTATGTTTTTAAGCATTTCCTTTGAACCTTTGGCAGGCTACCTTATAAGATGGGGTGCATGACGTCACTAAAAGCAATCATCTTAGATGGTAACCCAATGCGCTCTATTAGAAGAGATATTGTAATGGTAAAGATTTAAAATTTCCAGACTTTATAACCATATATCTTTTATATATCTAAGACATTTGGTGTCATTGATATTCTTGGCTAAGAACATTAATAAAAAATTATTGGTTTTCTAAGGGTGTGTTTAATCTCTCATAAACATTGATAGGAGTAATAATTTTTAAAAAAAATTTCTTAAGGTTTACAAAATAGCTTTTTATATTACTTAAATCAAAAATAGTGAGAGGTTTAATTCTTCTCAATAAATACATATAATTATATAGGTATCAGTTATGATTTCTTAAATGTGCAAATTTCCACTAAATATTTGAGAATCATCATCTTTACAGTGTTTCTTTAATATCAGCTTTTATTCATGCATCTTTTTATAATTTTTTAAAAATAAAAAAATACTTAGTAGTCAATTATGAAATATTTTTTCAAGACCTTAAAAAGATATAAAATTTTTCATACTTGAAAACATGTCATTATTGGCCCCTTTAATTCTGCTGTCCTACAGAGGGGTACAGCTGAGCTGAAGAAATATTTGTTGAGTCGTCTGAAAGATGAGGAGAATGAAGGTCTTGATAACCCAGTTTCGGTCAGTGCTGTGCCCATGCCAGGGGTGGCAGATGAGGTCATCAGTCAGCATGATGTCCACCAGATGAAGTCATTAGATTTCAGGTTTGTACATCTGAGAACACTGAAGTGGAACTGGATTGTGTAAACAAAAATGTACAATTATCAATAACAAAATATGGATATGGTTTATAGTAAGTTATTTGGTTAAAAATTCTTTGTTTCAACATTACTTTGAAATAGCCATCACCAAGTTTCACTTCAAAATTACTATTTTTGTGAATTCATTTTGTCTCAAAAGGCTCCTTAATAATATAAAGCTTTTAGTAATGACAAAAGTTTCATTTAATGTCTTATCATTTATTTGAAATTGCTCTGATTTTATTAACTTAAATAATAAATTGGACCATTTTATATTTTCTCCCATAAGTTTTTATTCATAAATTTTAAAGAAATGTAATAGATACAGAACTTGGCCATCAATATATGCTTCTTTTAACCATTTTAAGAGACATTTCTCCATGGGACAAATTTCCGGCTTCATTTAAACAGAAATTTTACATTTTGTGTAGTAACAAAAAGGTGGCTTCTGTCCCTGATGACATCATCAAGGTTGCAGTTGAGGCTGGTGTTAGGGTTATCAACCTCAGTAAAAATCTTCTACCTGATGTACCCAGTGGGTAAGTTTGACTGAATATTCTTTTTGACCTACATAATAGTTAACTTCTGTTGTTTAAAAGGTTAAAAAAATATTACAAATAATATTTTCTGAGCTAATGCTGGCTGCAAGTTTTTGTGTGCAGTACTAACAAGTAACATAAAATTTATTATTGTGCCATGGTTAAGACTAATGAATCTGAGCACATATCTAAGGAAGCAGATCTTTTGTTTTGGCCAGTGCCTATATCTGTGTTCTTCCATGGGTCTACTCTTCTGCCACCTCATTGCCTCTGATAACTTTGAAATTTTAATTGTTGATAGTGATTCAGCTGACTACCATATGAGTTAGGTATTGGCCACATCTATACATAAGTCCATTACAGGCTGCTGGCCCTGGCTCCAACACTGACCGAGCTCAACCTGGGATTTAACAAAATCTCCCAGCTCTCCCCTAGCATAGAGCGTTTCACAAAAGTTTTCATGCTGGACCTCAGGTGAGTTGTTTACATCCAAAGTTTGTTGGCATTTTTAATCATCTGATGAGCTCAACATTTTTTATAATCATAAAATTACATTTTTAATCATCTGATGAGCTCAACATTTTTTATAATCATAAAATTACATTTTTAATCATCTGATGAGCTCAACATTTTTTATAATCATAAAATTATATTTTTAATCATCTGATGAGCTCAACATTTTTTATAATCATAAAATTTTATTTTTTATCATCTGATGAGCTCAAAATTTTTTATAATCATAAAATTTTATTTTTAATCATCTGATGTGCTCAGACTTTTTATAATCATAAAATTATGTTGCATTAATTTGAAATGAATTGTTTTGAGATCATTTGACATTAAATCTAAACATGAATAACATGGATGCGTGGGTTACGTTATATGGACATAGTTGGTTTTTTTCGTCTAAAAAGCTTAAGCTTTACATAAACCAAATGTTTTAAAATGTCCCTGTTACCACTTTCCAACCTAAATCCTGATCTTGCAAAATATTCACTAATTTAGAACATAGATTCAATTAATTAAAATTTTTTTCTTTGAGGCCTTTCTTGGCTCCAATATTGATTTTTGTTTTTTAAATTTAGCTTCTATTTCAATATTCATATTATTTTAATCCTCACAATTTCCAATTAACTCCCAACATCTATTTCAGGAACAACCAGTTGTCCAGCCTTCCGCCCCAGCTGGCTTCTCTCAAATCTCTCAGGGAACTCATTCTCTCCAACAATAGGTACCTTGACAACTTTAAAATATATATTTTTGTATTTCCTGTTTTTGCTTCTCAGGCTCATCCACTATAGTCATTAACAATCATAAAAATTATCTTGTTAAAGAGGTTTTTTGGATGTTCTTGTAATGCATCAATGTGTAAGTCAGTGATTACATACACTGTGGGTGTGTGGCGAAAGTTTTGGTGCAGATCTTGTTCATCGGCCACCAAGGACATGGGCATGAATGCGTTACAACATGGCTTGAAGTTTAGATTTACATGCAGTGTGTAAATTTTGCTGTAAAATACAGTGTGTGTGTAATGTATCTCACTTAAGACAGGCCTGTAGGTTTTTATTTTTTACTTCAAGGTGTAAAATATGTGGAAGAGCTTAATTATTGAAGAATAAATTGGTGTTTTAATTTAGAACTGTTTCACTGTAGATGATAATTAAAGTATGCTGTCAATCATCCTCAAACTAAATGACCATAAAGATTTAGTGATTTTTTTTTCAACATGTTCAAATGACTCCAGGTATTTTTTTACCCTTATGATGGGCTACACATAAAAAAAGAAATGAAATTAAATTTTTAATTATAAATAATATAAAAGCCCAGGTCACTCACTCACTGGGTGTGGAACGCTGAGGAACGATGTACAACAGTCTACAGCAGTTAGTTGAAAAATCGTGTGGTGATTAGCGCTGTAAAAATATTTAAAATGACGTCATTGTTTGGTGTGAATCGGTGCGCAAAATACAACCCCTATTATTAAATACTTTGCGTACATTTCAGAAAGTTTAATATTTCGTATTTATCAAAAAAGGACAAGTTAGTTGGGCTTTTGAAAAAGGTTGGCGCCGTAGGTGCCCTCAAAAAAGTGGACGCCGCAGGCGCCACGGCGCCCCGCAACAATCTAGTATAATATATTATAAGCAGTGCCTTTTTAATAATACAATATATTATAAGCAGAGTCCTTTGGGTGTCATCAATATCAGTTCGGTGAGATTTTTGCTTTCATTTGATCTTATTTACATAATAAGTCCAAAATATAAGTCAATTTTTCCCCATAAATAAACAAAATTTACACATGGAAGCAGACTCCTAAAAAAAAACAGCAACAAAACTTTAGATATGTTACAGTAAGGTATAGTAAGCAACATTTTGGTTAAAATTTAAAACATGGAAAGAATGCAGAAGAAAACACCATAAAGAAAAGCTTAGGTCAATACCACTACGCAGCACTGAGATTTCTGGATACTTATCAAGGGGTAGTAGTAGTCACAGGCCTGTGATTATAAGGGATTTGATTTTGTCAGGGGACATGGGTTGGGGTAAGTGTACATGGGTTAGGGTAAGTGTACAAGCGTTGGGTTTAAGTTTGCATCGGTTGGGGTAAGTGTACATGGATTAGGGTAAGTTTACTTGGGTTGGGTTAAGTGTGCGTGGGTTGGGGTAAGTAATTGGGTTAGGGTAAGTGTTCAGGGTTGGGGTAATTGTACATTGATTGGGGTAAGTGTACAAGGGTTAAAGTAAGTGTACAAAACTCAAGCTCATCGGTAGGTCAGAAAGCTGAGAAAAGTTGAGGTGCAAGATTTGATATGCAGAAATAAGCCAAGGATTTCTGTAGGTCGCGGGTATTGATAATGTATCATTCTGCTGTCAGTGGAATTAAATAATCATAAAAGTTTTAATTCCTTAGAACATAGTGACCAGGTAAAAAATTCAACTACAACAGATAAAATCACAACTGAACAAGTGTCAAAATGGTATTTAAATAATTGATCATTTTGTTTAATGGTTGGATTTCTTATTGTTTAAAAGTATTGTTCATTTTGAAATGAAAATGTATTTCCCTTTCAAATAATTATTTTAGAATTGGGATCCAACTGAAGTATTTGTGCAATCAAAAATAAGCATTCTGCTATTGGTCTTGAATTGGTATTTCTCTTTAAGACCATTTCTGTATAAAAAAAAAAAAAAGCTGTTGCATACTTGAGCCAAAATGCTAGATAACCAGGGTAGGTAACCTAATAAAAATATCCAACTATTGATTATCCAGGGTAGATAACCTAATAATAATATCCAACTATTGATTATCCAGGGAAGCAAAATAAAGTAACGGTTCTAGTCTACAGACTCATCTCTGTGTTTCCCCAGGGATCTATCATCTGATAGAGGCTATCTGCGTGCCACTGGATTGGCTTATAGTTGTCTAGGAGTTTGACTTAGGTCCAAAAAAAGATTTCGGTTTCAGTTTTCTTGCCATATGCATAACCATGATGGTCTACTCAAGTTTACAACCCATGTTTATCACTCATGATTGTCTTCCCATTTTAACCACTCATGCATTACTCCCTATGTTAATCACTCATGATTGTCTCCCCATGTTGATCACTCATGATTGTCTCCCCATCTTTACCACTTATGATTGTCTCCTCATGAGTGTCCTCCCATGTTTGCCACTCATGATTGTCTCCCCATGTTTACCACTCATGATTGTCTCCCCATGTTCAACCACTCATGATTGTCTCCCAATGTTTACCACTCATTATTGTCTCCTCATGAGTGTCCTCCCATGTTTGCCACTCATGATTGTCTCCCCATGTTTACCACTCATGATTGTCTCCCAATGTTTACCACTCATGATTGTTTCCCCATGTTCACCACTAATGATTGTCTCCCCATGTTTACCACTCATGATTGTCTCCCCATGTTTACCACTCATGATTGTCTCCCATGTTTACCACTCATGATTGTCTCCCCATGTTTACCACTCATGATTGTCTCCCCATGTTTACCACTCCTGATAGTGTCCCCACAAATTCTGTTCTAATGTTCTGCTTGTTGTATCCCAGATTTCTTGAAATCCCAGCTGTGGTGTACGAACTCGGCAAACTAGAGATCCTATTTGTCAGTGACAACAAAATTACAGAACTGGACCACGTGGGCTTTAGCAAGCTGACCAAACTGGGAACACTTGACCTACAGAACAATGACATCACTCAAGTCCCCCCACAACTGGGAAACTGCACTTGGCTTAAGTGAGTATTTTTTTTTTTTAAATTGCTGTTTAAATTGTTTTATTGGCTCAGAGTTTGTGTTTCAATGTGATATGGGCACTACATTTTTTAAAGTTTTCATAAATCCAATAAATTGAACATCACACGGCTTTTATTTATTTATTTTGTGTACATGTGGCCACCTACTAAGAGCTTTTTTAAAAAAAAAAAAATTGTACCATAATTATTTTGAAAACTTGCCAAATTTTATTTTAAATAAAGATATTTTTTGTTACACATAAACATTTCCTGCAACAGTTCAAAGGATATTATCTGCTATGGTATAAATAGAAACACTAAATAGTCCACCATGATTAAAACAACCATATTGTCCACAATGCTCTAAATAAAAAATATGAAGTGTTAGCTGAGCTTATCAAAAGTGTGACATTTTATTTCTCTTAATCAGCTAGATTTCTTCTCTTTCCATTTAATTTTTCCTATTCAACTTTATTAATAGGATTATGGTAGTCGGGCCGCAAGTATCACAATCTTTGGTACATGAATTGTTATTAAAAATCCCAAATGGAAATCTATTTATTACCATTTTCTTGTGGATGCAATAAAAGCATCACATGATAATACAAGAAAATATCAAATCTGGTGGTTGGGATTCTTTACATTGAATACACTTTTGAGGCCTTTCTGCTGAGTAGCAGCTGCCACATGATTTGAGATCTTGGTTTCTACAACACCAAGGCCCTGAATTCCAATGCACACGTCATGTGAAGTAGGACTTGCTAATTGTTATTGAATATCTAGGCAGCTATAAAAATTGTTTTTTAAAAATTGGAACATAATTCTGTATGGAAAGTTAAGTTTAGAAACTAAATAGCAAGATTGTCAGGTTCCATTTATCATTAACTCTTAATGTGTTAAAGTGCCGTAATGCGTGGATCTTCGTTTTTAACAAAGCGCTGTAAAGCCCACCTCGATAGAACTCTCTTTAGAAACGAAATTACAAAAAATAAAAACTCTTCAGTGCATGAAAAACGATGTATTCGATTTCTGGCAATGGCAGCCGTTTCCCTCACCAGTGTTATCGCTCGATTCGCGAAGTTTCTTTTGAAGTCCTTGCGAGTTTTTTTTTGAAGATGTGATTTAGCTATACTTTATTACTAAAATAATAGTACTTAACTAAAGGTAAAAATAATTTTAAACTCACTACGGTCTTTTGAATACATAAAATAACCAATCTTATCCTAAAAGATGAAGTCAGTATGACAATAATAATAAAAATGGATTTTACACAATTTTTAAATTTCATGACCAGTTGATCGCAATTTTGGGAAATTCTTACGGCACTGAGGTAAAAGTTTTCTGAAAACCGTATGGCACATTAAGAGTTGATTTATAATGTTTTTAATTCAAACAAAATTTAAAATTCTGTTTAAACAGTTTTTATATTTTTGTTGCTGGCAATATGTAAAAGAAACTTTTAAATAAATCAGTTCAAGCAATATTTAGTAAAAGCAAACTTCACCTTGACCTATTGAAATCAGAATTGACTTTCCTTAAAATTTTAACAATTACGTTTCTATTGACCTTATTTTTCTCAAACAAAATTTAAGAATTGTTCTGATGGAAATTTATATTTTCTTGATCATCACATGATAATCAATGCATGTTGTTGATTTACTATTTAAATACTAAACTCTTGAAATTTAAGGAGAAGAACAAGGTCCTTGAGTGATAACTATTAAAATGAAAGTCTCACACTATTGGTCTCTAAATTATGTTTCATTTCATAATTTTGCACCAAGCATTATTAGTGTGTTCTGGCAAAGAAAAGTGTTGGCCAGGATTAATTGACATAAAATTGTTGTTGAGTGTACAATCACATTTTTTAAAACTTTATTTATAAAAAAAAATGATTTATGCCTGACTTAGTCCATTCTAAATAATTAGACAAGATTTTTTTTCACCCTACCCAGAATTGAAAATTTACACAATGAAAAATCTGAGTAAATTTTATTGGCTTGTGACTACTGGAGGGGGAACAAGAAAATGTGTTTTACACATTTTTGAAACAAAGACTTTTGTTCTAAAAATTGACACTTAATTCCCCTATTATTACAGATCAGTTGTTCTCACGGGAAACCCACTTCGTAATCCAAGGTCAGCCATCTTGGCCAAAGGAACAGTCGCACTTTTGGAATATCTACGCAGCAGAATTGTCACTAATTAATTTAATTGGACAATAAATAAGGGTAAAGGGGGAGGGGGCGGATGTGGGTATTCTGTTCCAAAATGTTTGTCTGTGTTTGAAGGTGAAATGTGTAACTGATTTCAATGACAATAGTCATCACACCCTAGTAATAACATGATTAGAATAACATTTATCCCATCATGTTATTATGGATCATGGAGGACATAATTATAAGCATGGTTTGATTGACTTCCTCTAAAGTTGTTTAACATATCAAAATGGTGGGTGGGGTAAGGGTAAATATAGCATGGTAATGTCACAGTGAGTAGTCTAGTCTGTTCTAATCATGCAATGTGTTGTTACAGGCAGTCGTTGAGTTGTCAAGTCTGTCTTAATCATGCAATGTGTCTTTAGTCAGTTGCTGAATTGTCAAGTCTGTCTTAATCATACAATGTGTCTTTAGTCAGTTGTTGAATTGTCAAGTCTGTCTTAATCATACAATGTATTGTTACAGTCAGTTGTTGAGTGATCCAATGTCTGTCACTGTCATGCTCACCTTGGTGATACAATGTGATAAATTATGCTTAAACTGCTTACATTAAAGAAAACAGTAATAATGCCATTTTAATTATAATAATGTTCGAATTTTTCTAAATTGGCATATTATTTTATCAAATTTTTATATTCTTACAGAGCTGTACAAAGTACAATAAAACATCTTTTAATATATAGAATGTGCATTACTCTTATTTTTTTAACATCTAATCTTATAAGTTTTAAATATTCTTATGCTGTAGAACTATTTACCAAATCCAATAAAGATATTCCTATAGTAAACATATCATTCTAATTGGCCCTGACAAAGCAACCTTAGGCAAGAGTTCATTCAGGCACTGGTGCAAAAGACATTTGCCCAATTTAGAATGTCAGAGAAGGGGGCAATAAACAAATTCCCTGTCGGATTGTAGTCTGATCTGCCATCGAGTGCCTCCCTATAAGGTGGATAGTCGGGGATACTGGGGAAATAAAATACCCAGGGTGCACCAAAATCAGCTCTACTGCCTTGTAGGAAGTTGGGGGATCCACAAAGGATAGGGACTCGACCCGAACAAAGGCAGCTACCCATTGAGCTGTGAGGGGCAGACGCCAAATGGTTGCATACAAGGATAACAACCCTGCCACGTAAAAATAAAAATAAACTCCAAAACATTTCAGTCCTAGGAGAGGAAGAATTCCTAGACGAGGAAAACATGACGCCGATACTGAAAGCCAAAATCTGGAAGCTATTGGGCCGACAACCATTATCTCTATCAGGATCATCACCCACATTGGAGCAAGGAACGTCCGCACAATGTATGAGGCTGGATTGTACAGACTCTTGGAATTTAAATGGTGGTGCTAAAGTTTATTGCTCTTGATGACTTGTTAAGAGTTTCCGTTCACCTGTCGTCACACTCTGGAGGGGTGTGGGTTGGCGTGTACCAACTTCACCACCGCAGAAACTTATCAACCACACGCGAGATTTTTTTAAAAAAGTCATTCAAGTAAAGAAAATCCTCTCACTCATTTTAAGCCTTTTCCACGACAAAGACTCAGCCAATGTAAAAATATAAACAAGTCCACTAGCATCACACGAAGCCAGTATCTATCATAATGGCCCCACCAGCCCACATTTACTAGAGCAAATTTTAAGAACCACAAAGTCAATACGTAGAGAATTGGCCAAGGTCTTCGGTGGAAGTGTGTGTGTTGGGGTGGTTGTGTTTCCACCACCGAGGGGGATAGAGGGGGATAACCGTCCCTGCTTGTGTTCATGCATAGCTCTGATGAGGTTTTTATTATTATGCATACGTTTTGTTTTCCCCTTGTGGATGTATTTCTTTCAGAAAAATATTCGCATGACATCTACACATTTTCTTGATTCTCTCATTGTAGTCCAGCTTACGTCACTGGTCGCCACCGGCTTTGACTTTGAGTTTACTACTTTGTTTTAAGATTTAAAAAAATAAATAAATAATGTTCTTGTTACATTTTTTTAAGATAAAAGAAAAAAAAACAAACAACGAACTGGCTCTTGCAAAGGAAAACCTTATTAAGTCAGCCAGCGCGTCATCACTGTTGAACTATTTTTGTGTGCGAGCTGATCTGGATCAATACTCCTCGCCCTGGTCCAAACCAATTAGTCCCTGGGTTTCATTTATCCTTAACACGTTCTTGGGTCACCGAAATATTCTCTCGTTCACGTCATGGTCGCTCGTGAGGTGTTAAAACTGTGTCTTTCGGGTGGCGTTGAGGGGGGGGGGGTATGGTGTCAGCTGTTATCTCCGGTTTTAGGTATAGACACAAAATGTATTTTTCTTGCATAGTTTATTCGTCTAACAATGTAATAAAGAATATTTAACCCAAATTTTATTCGTTTTTTTTTTTTTTTGGTGGAATATTTCAGATGAATTGTTCATAAAAACAAGAAGAAAAAAAATGAGCATTACACTGAACAAAAAAATTAATGAAAGGGACAAACATGATTTTCAAAGTTTTTCAGATTGTCCACTCTGCACCATAAGTACACAGCGTCTTTCAACCAGCTTGATTGGCTTGTTTGTAGTCATATCTGTGATCTCACATTTTCTTTCTAATTTGTAGAGGTCCTTCAGCACAACTGCCGAGTTTGTGTTTTATTATTGGGAAAAAAGTGTGGGGGGGGGGGGGGGGAANGGGAAGAGATGCGAAAGTCGTCTTTATATGATGCCATTTACAATCTGTTATTACAAAAATGTTATAAGTTATAAATGCCTTAAACAATAGGCAAATGTAAGCGTCTGAGTCGTAGGTTTTAGTCATTAGTATTCTTCTTTGCAGACCATGCAGCGGGTTTATGTCCCATTTGCCAAGTCATTTTTTGTGTGTGTCCCATAAGCTCGTGGTCGTAGAGGGTTCTAATGTTTCCATTAGAACTTTGTCATCTCGTCTCCAGGTCAGCGGATGACTTTTTAGCAATATTCATTCATCAACGTTTTTTAATTGTGGCTTTTAAGTGGGCTGGATCCTACGCCTCTCAGCTTGTGAGGCGAGCGCGCTATTGACTTTGCTATCCAGCCGCCTAGTGTTATATATAATCAATGAAAAGATCTTTCTGTTACTCGGGACGCCATTTTCCGCCTATAATTCTTAGCTCTTTTATTTAAAAAAAAAATCCGATAGTATTCCAAGAACTAAAAGAGTTAAAACATAAACGTCTGATCTGACGACATGGTTGGAACTCATCGTGAAGACACCAACTGATGTCGAACGTCTGGTTTAAAGGACGTGACTGTTAACTTTGTGCCCCGCGTCAGACATAGCCTGGGAGGGTTGGGAGGCAAAACAGTCCCACGTAAAGTCGGTGTTGTATAGCACTGCTCAACTGCTCAGCATATGGAGAGGGTTGCCCAGGTATTAGCCAATACCTTAAGAGTCAAGAGACTAGGCTGTGGCCAAAAGAATATGTAGAAGAAGAAGGAAGAGGCCGTGATGACACCATTTAAAAATATTCTTTCAACATGGTGGATATGCCTAAAATGATATTAACTAAAGGTCTGTAGCCAAGTTGTTGGAGGTACATGTTAGCTGACAATGATACAGTAACCAAGCATTCCAACATTGCCAATAGGAGATGTAACGCTGTTGGTTTGTTCGTTTGTTTGTTTGTTGTTTTTTTTGTTGTTTTTTTTGTTTTGTTTTTTTTTATAGAAAAATTATTAGTCCCACAAACCCCAAACAGACAGTCAAACATATGTATGAATACTTAAATTATTTATACGTTATATAACAATACAAAACAACAATTTTAACACAATATTCATGGATGATAATTGGGCCATTTTCTGTTTCGGGCCAGAGACCAGTGCCTCTCCACTGGCAGTTTTATTGGACTAATAGGATTAGCCCAGCCCTAATAATAATATCCGCCGACATTTAAATGTGAAATAAACGCAGCCGTTTGGGGCTATTTTCCTAACATCACCGCTATTACCCGTTGGCTAATTACCCCCCCCCCCGTTGGTGACTGCTTTCTGGGGAGTATAAAACTATGCTGAACTTGAGGGTTTCTAGTTTAGTTGATTTTTAGCCCTTGATTTCCGTTGTGTTAAAGCGACTTTTGGACCCGTTTTCAATGTGAACTCGTGCTACGGATCAAAATCATTTTGATTCTGTTGGACTAATTGAAGACAAATTCATGCCCTTAATCATTTGCATGTTGGAGTTATAGTAATAACTTCACAACTTTTTGATTTACATTATAAACCGGTTTGCAAGGGGATCTTTTTTTTTTTCCTTTCTTCTTTCTTGCAAGTCAACGGCTGCCTCCAAAGATAACAGGCGAAATTAAACAACGCAATGTAATCAGTCTTTAAAAGTCTCGTTTTATATGAAACCGAACGAGATTGAAGGAAAGATAAATTACGATGAATGTTAGCATCATGACAGGTAAAATTACCAGAGTGAGTTTTAGTACTGTATTCAAGGTTCTAATAACCTCAAAAAGAAATTATTTTTTAAAAAAGATAAAATATATCTCTATTGGTATTTGGAGTTCAGAGACGAAGAAATTCCGGAACTATCAAGATGCGATTTTGTTAAGTAGCGACGGCTCAATTGAAAGAAAATCAAGGTGGCGCATGGGTTATGTTGAAATTGGATAATGGCACAAACAGCGGAGTCGGCAAAAATAGGTGCATCATCGATAAACAAACAATGCACACGTTGGACAGTCCGAGGGGGTCTTTAGAGTTACATATATTAATCTTAACTAATTTACGAATTGTATACAGGATAAAGGGTAAATTTTCCCCGATTCTGAGATTTGGTTCGCACTCGCCTCCCCACATCACCCAACCATCTGGGTACTTTACCATGCGGCCGACTTCGGTGTAAGACATGTCCTTTTGTTGTACAAACTGACCAGATAGTCTTCCTTAAGGGGATATTTAAGATTAAGGATGGCTTTACTTGCGCTAGCCGCAATGTTGTCTACACCATTGTGTGTAAGCGCTGTCCTTTGAAATACATAGGGGAGACTGTGCAGTGGCGGATTTAGCTTTGTCTGCGTGGGGGG
>MUZC01002350.1:853341-881827 GCA_002072015.1 Radix auricularia | reverse complement strand
GGCGCCGTGGCGCCTGCGGCGCCCCCGTTTTTTGGGCGCCTACGGCGCCAACCTTTTTTTTAAAGACCAACTAACTTGTCCTTTTTTGATAAATACGAATTATTAAACTTTATGAAATGTACGCAAAGTATTTATTTAATAATAATAATAGGGGTTGTATTTTGCGTACCGATGCACACCAAACAATGACGTCATCATATTAAATATTTTTACAGCGCTCATCAAAACACGATTTTTCAACTAAACTAACTGCTGTAGACTGTCGTACATCGCTTCTGTAGCGTTACGTTACAAACCCACACCACTGGGCTATTATATATATTAATATATTACAGACGCTCCTTTGTATATTCTGCTGGCCACCCTTTATTTATGGGATACCCAGAATATTCTCCCTCATTCTAAAAAGGTACGAGAGCACATGTTAAAACTTTAGGACTTGTAATAATTAACTTTTTATATTTACAAAGATATTCTTTAGCCTAATTTCTGTATTGAAGTTTATCTTCGTTTACATCAACCGGGCACTGAATAAAACTACAACAAAAACATTTTCAACATCTATTTTTAGATTGATTACATAGATTCTCACTCCCTTCTCAAAACTTTGTTGAGAATGCTTTAATAAAAAAATAAAATAAAAAATGAACCTTTTTAAATAATTTTTTAAAAATGTATGTCTGTTCGTAATGTTAACAGTTTAATTTTAATGTTGCACCCCACAAACTGTTGTCATTAGTTCATACCATATTGAATCTATTGGATGTTTATTCAGACATCAATCTCTTAAACTTAGCCGACGGGACATCTTGAAGATCATTGTGTCGAGCGCTAATTTCAGTATTCATTATCGTGTTCCACGGAGGCCTGCAGTACAGTGTCGTTGAGAAAAGGAAGGCTGGATAGACTGGATAGCAACTTTGTATTGCCTCTATTACTACAACCATCCTATTGTTGAGGGAAGGAAGGTTGGATAGACTGGATAGACACTCTGTAATCCTCTATTACTACAACCATCCTTCTATTGTTGAGAGAAGGAAGGCTAGATAGACTGGATAGACTGGATAGACACTCTGTATTGCCTCTATTACTACAACCATCCTTCTATTGTTGAGAGATGGAAGGCTGGATAGACTGGATAGACACTCTGTATTGACTCTATTACATCAACCATCCTTCTATTGTTGAGAGATGGAAGGTTGGATAGACTGGATAGACTGGATAGACACACTGTATTGCCTCTATTACTACAACCATCCTTCTATTGTTGAGAGATGGAAGGCTGGATAGACTGGATAGACACTCTGTATTGCCTCTATTACTACAACCATCCTATTGTTGAGGGAAGGAAGGTTGGATAGACTGGATAGACACTCTGTAATCCTCTATTACTACAACCATCCTTCTATTGTTGAGAGAAGGAAGGCTAGATAGACTGGATAGACTGGATAGACACTCTGTATTGCCTCTATTACTACAACCATCCTTCTATTGTTGAGAGATGGAAGGCTGGATAGACTGGATAGAAACTCTGTATTGACTCTATTACATCAACCATCCTTCTATTGTTGAGAGATGGAAGGTTGGATAGACTGGATAGACTGGATAGACACTCTGTATTGCCTCTATTACTACAACCATCCTTCTATTGTTGAGAGAAGGAAGGCTAGATAGACTGGATAGACTGGATAGACACTCTGTATTGCCTCTATTACTACAACCATCCTATTGTTGAGGGAAGGAAGGCTGGATAGACTGGATAGACACTCTGTACTGTCTCTATTACTACAACCATCTTTCTATTGTTGAGAGAAGGAAGGCTGGATAGACTAGATAGACTGGATAGACTGGATAGACACTCTGTATTGCCTCTATTACTACAACCATCCTTCTATTGTTGACAGAAGGATGGCTAGATAGACTGGATAGATACTCTGTAATGACTCTATTACTACAACCATCTTTCCATTGTTGAGAGAAGGGAGGCTGGATAGACTGGATAGACACTCTGTATTGACTCTATTACTACAACCATTCTTCTATTGTTGAGAGAAGGAAGGCTAGATAGACTGCATAGACTAGATAGACACGCTGTATTGCCTCTATTACTACAACCATCCTTCTATTGTTGAGAGAAGGAAGGCTGGATAGACTGGATAGACACTCTGTATTGCCTCTATTACTACAACCATTCTTCTATTGTTGAGAGAAGGAAGGCTAGATAGACTGGATAGACTAGATAGACACGCTGTATTGCCTCTATTACTACAACCATCCTATTGTTTAGGGAAGGTGGGCTGGATAGACTGGATAGACACTGTGTATTGCCTCTTTTACTACAACTATCCCTCTATTGTTGATAGAGGGAAGGCTGGATAGACTGGATAGACACACGGGATTGCTTCTATTACTACAACCATCCCTCTATTGTTGATAGAGGGATGGCTGGATAGACTGGATAGACACACTGGATTCCCTCTATTACTACAACCATCCTATTGTTGAGGGAAGGAAGGCTGGATAGACTGGATAGACACTCTGTACTGTCTCTATTACTACAACCATCTTTCTAATGTTGAGAGAAGGAAGGCTGGATAGACTAGATAGACTGGATAGACACTCTGTAATGACTCTATTACTACAACCATCCTTCTATTGTTGACAGAAGGATGGCTAGATAGACTGGATAGACACTCTGTAATGACTCTATTACTACAACCATCTTTCTATTGTTGAGAGAAGGGAGGCTGGATAGACTGGATAGACACTCTGTATTGACTCTATTACTACAACCATTCTTCTATTGTTGAGAGAAGGAAGGCTAGATAGACTGCATAGACTAGATAGACACGCTGTATTGCTTCTATTACTACAACCATCCTTCTATTGTTGAGAGAAGGAAGGCTGGATAGACTGGATAGACACTCTGTATTGACTCTATTACTACAACCATTCTTCTATTGTTGAGAGAAGGAAGGCTAGATAGACTGCATAGACTAGATAGACACGCTGTATTGCCTCTATTACTACAACCATCCTATTGTTTAGGGAAGGTGGGCTGGATAGACTGGATAGACACTGTGTATTGCCTCTATTACTACAACTATCCCTCTATTGTTGATAGAGGGAAGGCTGGATAGACTGGATAGACACACGTGATTGCTTCTATTACTACAACCATCCCTCTATTGTTGATAGAGGGATGGCTGGATAGATTGGATAGACACACTGGATTCCCTCTATTACTACAACCATCCTATTGTTGAGAGAAGAAAGGCTGGATAGACTAGATAGACACTCTGTATTGCTTCTATTACTACAACAATCCTTCTATTGTTGAGAGAAGGGAGGCTGGATAGACTGGATAGACAGTCTGTTTGCCTCTATTACTACAACCATCCTATTGTTGAGAGAAGGGAGGCTGGATAGACACTCTGTATTGCTTCTATTACTACAACCATCCTTCTATTGTTGAGAGAAGGGAGGCCGGCTAGACTAGATAGACACTCTGTATTGCTTCTATTACTACAACCATCCTTCTATTGTTGATAGAGTGAAGACTGGATAGACTGGATGACCACTCTTTATTGCCTCTATTACTACAACCATCCCTCTATTGTTGAGAGACGGGAGGCCGGATAGACTGGATAGACTGGATAGACACTCTGTATTGCCTCTATTACCACAACCATCCTTCTATTGTTGAGAGAAGGGAGGCCGGATAGACTAGATAGACACTATGTATTGCTTCTATTACTACAACCATCTTTCTATTGTTGATAGAGTGAAGACTGGATAGACTGGATAGCCACTCTGTATTGCCTCTATTATTACAACCATCCCTCTATTACTACAACCATCCGTCTATTACTGCAACCATCCCTCTATTACTACAACCATTCCTCTATTACTACAACCATCCCTCTATTACTACAACCATCCCTCTATTACTACAACCATCCCTCTATTACTACAACCATCCCTCTATTACTACAACGTCCCTCTATTACTACAACCATCCCTCTATTACTACAACGTCCCTCTATTACTACAACCATCCCTCTATTACCACAACGTCCCTCTATTACTACAACCACCCTTCTATTACTACAACCATCCCTCTATTACTACAACCATCCCTCTATTACTACAACCATCCTTCTATTACTACAACCATCCCTCTATAACTACAACCATCCCTCTATTACTACAACCATCCCTCTATTACTACAACCATCCCTCAACCATCCCTCTATTACTACAACCATCCCTCTATTACTACAACCATCCCTCTATTACTACAACCATCCCTCTATTACTACAACGTCACTCTATTACTACAACCACCCTTCAAATTAAGTCACCATGTAAAAATTTAACAACGTTCTCGCCGAGCGGCTGTTGAAGCGAAATGATCACTAATGACGTCATTGTGCTATCAAGGGAGTTTATTTTTGTTGTAAAATATTGATTGTTTTTATTTTTAGCGCATTTTCGAGAAGTCGAATGCGCTATTGCACCCGTTTTGTCCGTCCGTCCGTCCGTCATCACCCTTGATCTCAGCATCCATAAGTCCTAGACCCATGAGGTATATATGTTTTTTGTATGTCATGACCTGCCATTTGTGCATCAACACTCAGTTACTCGATCCGTTAAAAAACCCCGTTAAAACTACCAAAAAATATTTCGAATCGAGAGGTAACACTAGCGCAGGGAACGGCCGCCATTGCCGGAAGTCGGATAGTCAGCTTTGCGAGCATTGAAGAGTATTGCGAAAGCGTGCAAAAGAATTAGTTTTTTTTTTTTAGTTGACGTCATTAGAATATGTGTAAACGTTTAGAGATTTTTACGTCATTATTTGTGGTGACTTGTAGTTAGATTAAAGAGGAAATAAAACTTTTTAAAATGTAAAGAAATGACTTTTAAATTAAAAAAATGTCAGGTATATTCATTACACAAGAAAATTCATAAAAATATGTCTAAAATCTAAACACAATTACTGATAACTACATAATGCTGATATCTAACATAAGTACTGATACATAATACGAAAATGCGCTAACACGTCCTGANCCCCCCCCCCCCCCCAAACTAAAGTACGTCACTCTTTCGAACAAAAGATAAAAAAAAAACTGGTGATTCAATTTTTGTCTTAAGCACACGTGACGTCACACAGAGCCAGACCCCTTTCCACCTGCCACAAACTATCACCCTTTTTACCCCCCTCCCCCCTCTTTCGTAGCGTGACGTACTTTATGGACGGTCCCTAAAGATAATTTTAAAAAAACATAATTTATCCGCTTTGATACGTAATTTTTTTTCAAATAAATACTATAAATACGAATACATGCAATATGTTTTGTGTTTGTTTATTTTAAGTTTCTTTGGATTCTTTATATTTAATTTAAAAAATGATTCTTCTTTGATTTTTTGAAATTCTTATTAAACTCAATTACTTTTGGATAAATGTTATGTTTCTATAGCGAGAAAGTATCAGATTTTTGCTACTGCGTCTACATCGGTTTGGATGTCCTGTTACAACTGGACCTCTATTACTCTGAGTAGCGGCCTGGTCCGTGGTTCATCTTATCAATACGTCCCTGTAGGATCCGTCTTACTCTCACTGCAGGTCTGTGATATCTTTCAAACTGGTTTCTCTTACACCGAGTGTCGCGGGAGTCAGATCTGTAAGACATCTGTTCGATGAGTCCCAGTGGCATCTCTCTTACGCTGGTGACTCTTCATTTGTCATCCTGAAATAAGTGAACTTATTCCATTACACAAACATAAAAGCTATCATTTCCCTTTGATACAGACCCACTCTCTATTGATTAAAAAAAAAATAAGGCAATTTTCATGGTAATATTCGCTTTCAATCTCAAAAAGAAAAACAAAACAATGATAATAAAATTTAAAAAATAAACATGACTTCTATGAGAATAATACGTAATTTTTTGCTTCAGTTGATATCTCATAGATCTTTATTTTTCAAAATCAATATTATTTTAAAAAGTAATTATTTTTTTAGATAAGCCCAGTTAAAAACAATTTTGAAAATAAAATTATGCAAATAGATCTATGGGGTTATAATAATGTTGTTTTCCAGAACATTTTGTTTAAAAGGATGTTGCTACTAGTGGAAGGGATGTTGCTACCGGCGGGAGGGATGTTGCTACCAGTGGGAGGGATGTTGCTACCAGTGGGAGGGATGTTGCTACCAGTGGGAGGGATGTTGCTACCAGTGGGAGGGATAGTGCTAACAGCGGGAGCGATTGTTTTGTAAAAAGAAACTCTTTTTTTTTTACCGAGAGATACCGCCCCGTTATGTAATATAAAACAACCTTTTTTTTTTTTTTTTTATAAAACAACCTGGGTGGGAAACAAACTGAGACAACCTCCATATTCCACGTCAGTACCTCTTTGTACTCCATTTGGTTGTTGTAAAATTGTGGGGTGTGTTGTTGTTTTTTTTTTAATAGAAAAGCTACACAGCGAGAGCTTTTTGTGTCCACTATTTGTCTCCATTCACATCAAGAGGCAGCACATTTCATCTCAATTACTACCAGCTGCATGGGTTGGGAACGCGAGTGGAGTCAAAGAGCGAGAGAGAGAGATAATCTTAGTAATCCCCTAGGGTAGGTAACTCTGTCCATTCACGAGCCGTTGTGTGAGGGTGGTTCTGGAATGGAGAAAATATGACGTTAGCGGCGGCTTAATATCGGGCAGTTACACTCACGGTCGAGGTCAACTGTTGAGCCGAGAAATGTCTGGCGCGTAACAGGGCACAGAGGGAGTGGGGATGATGCTCACGATAAGGACATATCGGGAAAACTTGCGACAATACAATAAACACATAGACAAATGTATTGCAATCACAGAGACAAAATTTATTGCATGCACAGAGACACATTTTGGTACAAGCGCAGAAATAATTTCTTGCAAGCACAGAGAAATATTTGTTTCAAGCACAGAGATAAATTTGTTGCCATGTCAAGAGCTGATTTGTAAGCACTAAAGGTAGAGAATGAAACGACCAAAAATATATACTTTAGTGGCTGTCACTCGAACATGCAAATTGATATTGGGTCTTCATGCTTTAACGAATAAGTGAAAGCGCCATTTGCAAGAACAGTAATTTTCAATACTCCTGTCATATTTTTCAAACAGTCACCAAAAGCAAAGTCATTATTAATTCATAGAGCCAATGTATCTTTGCTGATTTTTTGCTATGTGGGCTCCTAGGATTTGATAAGGACCATATTCAAAAAATCTGTTGCGTCAAAGAAATCACGCTAGACAATTTTTACGCTCACGCTATTTTAAGTATCAGCATTATTAGATATTCTTAAGAGATACACAACTAAGTTTACGTTTTGTGCTTAATGGTTTCATTTCTGGCACGGAAACTTAAATAAAATGTAAACAATAAAAGGGATGTGGCATTAAAAATGTATATAGTTCAGGGGTGTAACTTTATTAGATGGGAGGGTCACGTGTCACTACCGCCATTGCTTGACACGCTACCTCTATTGAATGTTATATTTTTTTACGTTAAACATTCTCCTTGTTTTGTGACACGCATGGGGTCGTGTGAGGTGAGTGGAATCTTGAATCAAGTTTCAGAGTAAACGGCTGCTTTTAGTTCAGGTGTCACCGTCGTATTTATTTTGTTCCGTCTCTTTGCAAGTAAAATATCAGATGTATTTATTTAAACAGGTTGTTGTTTTTTTTGGTAAATATACTTGACCATGGTTTGCTTTAGTTGCTAGTTATGTTCATGCTATATGTCAGAAATAAAGCAAACCGAAAAGATTCGATTTCTAGCATCTTTGTTGTTCAGATAACGATACGCGGTAAGGTATGAATAATTCAATCTTAGATCGATTTTCCAGACAGTTTTTTTTTTTTGGTGGGAGGGGGGTAGATTTCCAATAGAACACCCCTAACTTTGCCATAATGTAATCGATATGCTAATGGATCAATTCGTATCTCATCTTGTCTCTCCTTATCGTATACGTTAAAGACGGCCCTTCTATAAACAATGTTATTGAGACCCACATCTAACTATTGTTTGAGTCTAGCTTTACCATTTTTAAATTAATTTTTTGAAAGATTTTAGTTACGTTTTATGATTCAATAGTCTTAAAAAAACTTTGTTGGGCAAATTTTCTTATATCATATGAGACACATTATACAAATGAACTAATATATGGTGATGTACTTGAGCATCTTACGTCATAACTTAATTCAATTCTGTTTTAGGGAAACTTTCAATGTGTTATACAAATAATTTATCGTGTGAGTTAGATTATTTCATGGGGAGCTGGTGGCACTAAAAAATATCAAGATTTAAGTGATTTGAGGGCTTCGTAGCATCTAGTTCTTGCTTTTGGCTGATTGAATTCATACGTCACTTCATGTCTCACCAAGCCGTCAATACCATCATAGAAAAATTTCCCTTACTTCCACCCTTATCATCAGACAATGGCGAACTCGTTGTCACTTGTCCAAGAGAAAATATGACCCTTTTAACCATGATCTGCCGACATAAGAGACAAGCACGCGTTATTTCTTAAAGTAATGACCTTTATATTGGGCCTAACAAGACACCG
This sequence comes from Radix auricularia, assembly GCA_002072015.1. Lineage (NCBI taxonomy): Eukaryota > Metazoa > Mollusca > Gastropoda > Lymnaeidae > Radix > Radix auricularia. The sequence continues at coordinate 873,215 of MUZC01002350.1, read as the reverse complement.
TTGATGTCCACCCACTGGCGTTTCATTTCTGTGCAGGTAGTTTTTATTGAAACGGTATCTTCATATTTCCCTGGAATTTCCATGTGTTATTTATGATTGGAAAAATTTAGATAACGTGGAATCGTTTTCGAGACATCAATGTTTTTACTTATCAAACCAGTTAGTTTTGAAAATTTATTCAGTACAAACATGCAACTGAAAATATGATTTATTTTATCCGAACACAGCAAAACCCTTTAAAAGACCTTTGAAATCATCGTCTTCTAACTGAAATTTGGAAGATTTCTTTATCAATAACATACGCCTCCTCTAGCTCAAGCCATATCACATCCCCCGCAACTCATAAGTACTCCTTCTCTTACATTAATTAAATTCAACGGCCTTTTGATTCCACGTTCATGGCCCTAGTCTTAGGGTATTGATGACTTGCAATAAAAAATTTCTTCATCAACCGATCCATTATTTTTGTTCATCGCCCTGTTAATTAGAGTGATTGAATTTAGAATTTATCTCTTATCTTAAGAGTTTGTAATAGCGATAATGATATTTTTAAGTTAATATTTTCTAAAATGGTTTCTCGCCTTATATATTTACTGATCCCATTTTTAATCCATTGTGAAGATGACATTTCAGTGAGAGCATCACATACGGGGAATTAATATTTTTAAAAAAATTGATACGAAATGGGAGAGTAGCTGAATTCCAAATAATTTCCTGCCAAGAAATAAAAAGTCATTTTGATCCCGGAATGAACGTGAAGCTAGTTAGATACATGAAAAGACACTCTTACACGACAAGCGTAATGGTTGTAACATTTCAAGTATTATATTCAAAACGTATCCACAAAAAATACGTAATACAACTCTCAGATATAAATAACGATATGCACACATTTCTTATTCCGTATGCAAGAACAAACACATACAAGTTTTCTTTCTTCCCATCCGGAATTCGGACGTGCAATGGGTTGCCTGAAGAAACCAGGAAAGCCAACGCTTTATCAAAATTTTAACCTCTAATAAGAATGCGGGACTAAACACAAACCATAGATAAGCGTAGGCCGCAATAATCCTCTGTAGAGAAGGCGCGTCTGTGACAGATAAGATAAATGACGGGGAAGTGTATTGACATGTTTCTTTGTTGTAATGGGGAAGTGAGTTGGTAGGAGTTGGTATATTTAACTGTCGTGATGCTGAAGTTAGTTGGTAGGAGTTGGTATATTTAACTGTCGTGATGCTGAAGTTAGTTGGTAGGAGTTGGTAGGAGTTGGTATATTTAACTGTCGTGATGCTGAAGTTAGTTGGTAGGAGTTGGTATATTTAACTGTCGTGATGCTGAAGTTAGTTGGTATATTTAACTGTCGTGATGCTGAAGTTAGTTGGTATATTTAACTGTCGTGATGCTGAAGTTAGTGGACATAGCTTTATAATTGTTGTGATGCTGAAGTTAGTTGGTATATTTAACTGTCGTGATGCTGAAGTTAGTTGGTATATTTAACTGTCGTGATGCTGAAGTTAGTTGGTATATTTAACTGTCGTGATGCTGAAGTTAGTTGGTATATTTAACTGTCGTGATGCTGAAGTTAGTTGGTATAATTAACTGTCGTGATGCTGAAGTTAGTGGACATAGCTTTATAATTGTCGTGATGGAGTGGACTTAATTTATTGTCATGATGGTGAAGGGAGCGGGCTTAATTTATTGTCATGATGGTGAAGGGAGTGGGCTTAATTTATTGTCATGATGGTGAAGGGAGTGGGCTTAATTTATTGTAATGATGGTGAAGGGAGTGGACTTAATTTATTGTCATGATGGTGAAGGGAGTGGGCTTAATTTATTGTCATGATGGTGAAGTGAGTGGGCTTAATTTATTGTCATGATGGTGAAGTGAGTTGACTTAATTTATTGTCATGATGGTGAAGGGAGTGGGCTTAATTTATTGTCATGATGGTGAAGGGAGTGGGCTTAATTTATTGTCATGATGGTGAAGTGAGTTGACTTAATTTATTGTCATGATGGTGAAGGGAGTGGACTTAATTTATTGTAATGATGGTGAAGTGAGTGGGCTTAATTTATTGTCATGATGGTGAAGGGAGTTGGCTTAATTTATTGTCATGATGGTGAAGGGAGTGGGCTTAATTTATTGTCATCTTATCTTAGATATACAGACGCTCCTTCTATGCAGAAGATAATTGCGTCCACAGACCATGAGAGATGATCTGTTGGCAAGTGATGCAGCGGTCACAGGCCACGGCTATAGGGGTTCCACGCATTACCCCAGCCGCCTAACTATTGTCTAGTTAGGTACCCATTCGGAGCTGGGTGACTCGGGGACTCCTCAGGCCCCGAGAACAAATCCTCACCTTCGTGTGGATTCGAACTCGTGACCATCGGTATGACAGTCGAGAGCGCTACCTCTCGACCACCACGTCTTTTTTTATTGTCATGATGGTGAAGTGAGTGGACTTAATTTATTGTCATGATGGTGAAGTGAGTGGACTTTAATTTATTGTCATTATGGGGAAAGAAGTGGACTTGTTTAATTGTCTCGATGGAGTGGACTTATGTTGTTGACGTGAGGGTGAACGCAGTGAACATGTCTTATTGTCTCTGTTGTGCCCTGTCTTCTGGTTATCTTGCAGCTGCAGACGGTCCGTCATACATAATAAATTACACATATTGGGGTCACGGATTGGGTCAACTCGGCCAAAGTTATAGCCACAGCAATCAACTCTACAGACCAGACTAATATCTCAGCCATGGGAATAATCTGGCCAATCCATTTAACCTTAAATAAATGATCGTTCTGAGACGTGGTTACAGTTTAAAACAAACAAACAAACAAACGGATACTGCTGGTTATTTAGCTCCAGGGAGATCACGATTACAAATGAATTTCGGATCGATTTCACGCATTGGGAATTCAGGAGAGGTTTATATAATCGAATTCTGATTTACTGCAGATTAACAACATCAATGGAGTTGTGTAGTACATTTTGTGGTGCTTTATACACTATCACAAAATGATTTTAAAAAAAAAAAGATTACCAACAACCGAAAAAACAACTAACTCTCGAAATATGAAATAAAAAATTAACACAACAACAAATTATATTTTATATTTTATTAGGGCTTCGGAAATTAACGATTAAATTCTCGATTAATCGATAATAATTTTATTCATTAAACATCCATTAAAATAATTTTAATCGATAAAAATTCGATTAAAATTTAAGAAAAGATTTATATATATTTTTTTTCAATTTATAAAAAATAATTAATTAACATTATAATAACCCAGATCTCAAGGTCTGTATCGCTGAGACGCGGTGGTCGAGTGGTAGCGCGCTCGACTGTCGTACAGATGGTCACGAGTTCGAATCCACGCGAAGGCGAGGATTTGTTCCCGGGGCCTGAGGAGTCCCCGAGTCACCCAGCTCTGAATGGGTACCTAACTAGACAATAGTTAGGCGGCTGGGGTAATGCGTGGAACCCCTATAGCCGTGTCCTGTAACCGCTGCATCACTTGCCAACAGATCATCTCTCATGGGCTGTGGACGCAATTATCTTCTGCATAGAAGGAGCGTCTGTATATCTAAGATAGAAGATATAGAAGCATACTACAATAGTCCATAGCAGTTTAAAAAAGTTCAATATAATACTTTTCTATGTCTTTGAGACAGGGGAAATAATTCAATAAAACAAAAAAAAATGTTAATTACCTGTTTTGTTACTTCCCTTGACACATTTGCTTTAATTGAAATTAAAGATTAATTCATTAAATTAATCGTTAATTTCTCAAAAATTAAGCGATTAAATTTAAATTAATTGTTACAAGCCCTAAATTTATCATTGATGTAACATTGATTTAGGAAACCTGTAAAATTCATGCGACATTGATTCTTCATCGGTGCATTATAAAATACTTGTAGCATTGATGTTTGAATGATGTATCATAGATGTATTATTGATGTATAATTGATGTTTCAGTGATGTATCATTGATGTATTATTGACGTATAGTGCCAAGTATATCTCGGCAACCATGCAAATCACTATAATTTATTGAAATTGGTGGGTCTCTCTAGCGGGAAGACATTGATCATGAAGGAAATAATTCAGTTGCATTTTCTATACTTGGCGACGAGACAAAGGACATTTGAGGCATTGAGTAGATGTAACTTGGTGTTTTGTCAAAGAACAAAATGGGGAAAATGAGGGTCACAGAAGAATTACTGGGAATTATTTCCAATTGTCGATAGAGCAGCTGAAGGTTTAGCCACCACCATCATTAAAATTCATTAGAATTAGGATCAGATATGACAAATCTTGTTGGTTAAGGGTACTGCGGTTGTTCTAAAATGGCAGGTAAAGAAAGAGGAATCCAAGCAATAATTAGAAAAAATACCCAAAAAGCAGCAATTGTACATTGCAGTTCACATAAACTTAATCTTCTCGTGAATGATTTAAATAATGTGAATGCTATACGAAACACAATATGAACAATTAAACCAATTAAATTGTTTTCCGAGAAAGTAATCAGCAAAAAAAAATAATAATAATAAATTTAAAAAAGTAAAATGTTCGTTTGCTATGAGAAACTAGATAGACAAATAAATAGAAATGCTGGCTTATGTTGCTAAAACTGTGACAGAAATTCTATTTACTACAACAATCAGTAATGTAATCAGTTATACTTGCAGATATAATTCTTTTTTATGTTTGATATGTATACACTGTCTTCAATGTAATTAACTTACAGTGAATTTTGTTCAGTTTTTTTGTAACAAACTTATGAAATTTTTCTCAAATGTGGGGGCCTACGCCCATATTTGTGACAGATAACGCTCAAATAATATCGCAGCTTCTATAGTCGGAAACGGGTATTCCCAAAGGCAAAGAGTGAGCTCCATTGTTTATGTCGCCTGTCACCACAACACCAAATCGTTCACTGGGTAGTGTTTACGTTTGTTTTAATATTCTTTCATCCCCTACCATGTTAACTCACGACATCTCAGCCGAGTTATTGTTTCCCGACTCCCCGCAATGTGTTTATTGCCTGTGTCACATTGACACAACACTAATTTTTATGGTTCCATCGAGTCCTCATCAGTTATCTCTCTGTCTTTCTTTTTTTCTTCTTCTTTTTTTTTTTTTAAAGAACAGACTTTGCAATTAGTTTTTGACTTCTCAAGCCTCATTAGCTAAAACCCGATTCGGGAGTTTTTTCGTTATTTCATGGCTACCTCTTAAAACAAATGTCAAGTGATATTTTCAAACTCACCGTCGAAATCGATATTTTTTACCAATACAAATCGGCTTCCAATCATCTAATATTGGCATGTCAGTGTGACAGACCGTGAAAAGTGTTAAGGGCAGCGCAAGCCTAAAAAAAAACAACACGGGGATCACGTGACGTAACTTTGCGGGAGATGACAGTGAAATAATGAAAGGTTTAGAGATGAGACTACTGGGGAATAAATCCCTTCCCAAGCATAGACCTTGTAAATAGCATTAGAGATATACGCTCCACTCGACACGAGAAGACACTTTTAACTATTGATCATTTGTTGAAATAACTTACATATCAGAAAATGTATCATCAGAGCTTGGCTTAATGGTGAAATTTACATGAACGTTTCCAAGCCATTTCATTTACGGGAACATAGCTTACCAGTGCGGGAAAAAAAAGAATGATTTTAACTTTTTTTCTTCTTTTTCAAATGTGATTTCGACTTTCTTTTATTTAAACTTTGTTTAACTTGACACGTATGATTTAATTTAATTTAATTTGCCACAAGACATTTCACAAACATGATCACGGGTTTCCTTTTGTTAGACTGCGTGAAGCTTGGCCTTATAAAGAGCAAATAATTCAAACCAGATGCGACCTACGGCGTAGCATACGACGCAAACTTGCTCATAGATTGTGCAAAGATAAAGGGGGAGGGGAGAGAATGGACATAAACTATATCACGAAGACATCAGAAGAAAGCGAATTAACTTCGGAAGGTGGAGAACTACCGACGCATTGTCGGTCTCCAAACATGTGCACTGCGTTTAGCTACTTAGCCCACCCCCCTGCATGACCCTAGCTGGCCAACCATAATCTGTGATTGGCCGACCTTGGTGAGGGGCATTAGCCAAGCTTATCTGCACTCGTCTTGGGCTTGTTCTGGTTATATATATACATATGGTGGATTGGTTCGGATAGGAACACGACCCCTAAAAATGGCCCCCTACATAACGGCCCAGACAAAAAGGCCCCGGCATACCGGCATCGGTTAAAACGGCCCCAGGCCATTTTTAAAAAATTCTTTTTAACACACAATTTACGTGTTTTTTGTTGTTGTTTTTTTTTGCATTTTAAGCTTTTATCAACTTTTTCACCCTTAAAAAAGTGCTCAAAGTGTAAAATTATTTCCTGTGATGCTATTATATTATTTTTTCTCAGCAAACAACCGTGACTTGGTACCATATAGAGTCATTGATATTAAATTATATCTTCTGAAAATTCTGTTGTCTTTATTATTGATTCTTGTGAACCAAACCTGACACTGAATCGGTGAGTAATAAAAAAAAAACACGTTAAAAAAAAGGTTTTTGACTATAAATCCTTTAGATCTATATACGAGAAATAATTCTAAGGATGTTCATTATAATAGATCTATGCAGCGCAAGACAATCCGAAAATACAAAATGTTAGTTATGTCTCGTAAAACATGTTTAGTAAAATGCGCACCGATTGTGAATATATATATATTTTTTAAGTATTGTCAATATAATACGCACCTTATTGCGCGACAGTAAAAGTAGTTGAATACAAAACGCACCACGACACTCTATTTCAAAAATTAACATGATACAAAGAGATAAATAAAATAATCTAAAAATTCAATAATTTAACTACAGTACATTAGATCGATCTAAAATTTCGATACATCACTTTTAAGACCAGCACGAGTCTGCCTGCAAAATTTCAGCTCACTAGCCTATTAGGAAGTGGGTTAAAAATCGATCTAAAATTTTTCGGCAACCAAACAAATCAAGGGCTCAACCAGAACCACGTATCAAGGTACAGGATTAAAAAATTATAATATAATATTTGATTGTATTTCTGACTATTAGTCCACCTGTTAGCCCTGGGGTCGTTTTGACGGTGGCCGTATGTCGAAGCCCCTTTGTTTGGGGGCCGTTTTGTCAGACGCTGTTTCGTCGGTTAACTGGGTGAATAGTGTGATTAACAATATACAGTGTGCCACACGGGGTGAAGGAGAATAAATTTCATTCATTCTTGGTACATGCACGAGAAAAACATCACTCGGGCTTACCTACGCAACTAAATATATAATATATTATATNTATATATATATATATATATATACGATGTAAATATATTAGTGATGACAATTTTTTGTTGTTGATTATTTTGTAACAAAAATAAACCATTAATCGATAAATTTCGATTAATTATATTTTATATAACGCATGTGTAGATTCCGTTAAGTTGCGATGAATTATTTCGCGAAATCGGTTAAGTCGCAGTAATTCCATTGCTCCCAAATTTTGTGACGTAAGACAGCAAATTCGTTCTGATATGCAAGAAATAAGGAAAACAGTTTTTGCTTACGTATGTACATTTAAATAAATTTTAATAATACCAGGGAAAAGAATGTGAGTAAAAAAAAAATGAGTAAATTGGGAAAAAAGTAAAAATATTTTCTTAAATTTTAATCGAATTCTAATCGATAAAATTAAATTTTTATCTCTTGAAATTTTTAACTATTAATTTCCCTAAAATATATCTTCATTTATGTGTTCATATTTAATACACATAAGACTTATAAGAGGGTATTTCAGCTTTCTTTCTTAAAATACTTCGAAGGTTAATAAACTTTAAAAGAACGATTAGAAACTTACATGTATGCAATTATTTTCTGATTAATATATCATACAGAATGGGACTGCATTAAGCATTTTATTTTAAAAAAAACAAATTACACAAACTTTGTGTAAGAAAACAATACATTTAAGCTTTATTTATCAACTAATACAAATAATAGTAAACGTTTCGGCTCATGCCTTCATCAGTACAAAGTACAATAACATAACTAATTACTTACATTACATATATCTTAAAACATATTAGAGTCTATGTGATAAAAAATGAAAAGAAAAGAAAAACAAAAACAAACAATGACATAGAATATAAGAAAAAGGAGGAAGTTGAAGTATCTAAAGTAACAGTGAAATCCACAACGGGAAAACGATTTTGCAGTCATGTAAAATTGTGGATTTGGTTAATTCCATATGGAGCCAACGTACCAAATCGTTTTATGAGTCTATTTTCCATGTGGACTCTATCATGGGTATTGGTTGCATATAGAATACCAGTAACTGCAATATCCAAAATACCGTCATGGTCAACACCGTTAAAATGTTGAGACACATGACACTGAGCCTGTTTATTTATATTGTACAGGTGTTCTCTAAACCGATCTCCAAGTGGACGACCTGTCTCACCCACATAGATCTTATTACATCTCTTGCAAAGAATTGCATAAATCACGCTGCGACTGGTGCAAGTGAATCCATCTTTTATTACAAATTGCTCGAGGGGGAAAGAAATTTTGTTAATTTCAACTACATATGGATAAGTATTGCAACGGTTACGGTTGCAACCTTTTGTTCCAATATGTGCTTTCATTGTGGGAAGGTGACTTCTTACAAGTATGTCTCTGAGGCTTCAATCTCTCCGGAAAGCAAAAAGATTATTTTTTTTTGTTGAAGACCTGCTGAGTTAGAGGGTCAGCCATAAGGATTGGTCGGTTTTTGAGAATCACCTGGCGGGCTTTAAAATTATGAAGATGGAAAGTTAAAATAAATTTGGATCGATCTCATTGATCGTGAACAGGTGACGTAAATGCGTCCTGTCTGGACATGCCTTTAATTCTATTGACAGCTGATATTAAAATTGTTTCCGGGTATGACCTCCTTCTAAAAAAGTCCAGCATTTGATTACTTCTTTCTAAGAAGTCTGCCTCATCGCTGCAGAGTCTTTTAAGTCTTAATAGTTGTGAAAATGGGATAGAGTTCCTACAAGATTGAGGATGGGACGATGTATACAGAAGGAAACTATGGCTGTCTGTAGGCTTGTAAAAAATGGATGTTGATATTTTGTTTTCTAAAAGATGGATGTTGATATTTTGTTTTCTTTTACAAGCCTACAGAATCTTTTAGAAAACATAATTTCAGACATACATTTTGTGTAAGAAGTCATTTTAAAAATATAATTTCAAATTTGAGTCCACATTTCAGAATTTCTCAGAGACATTTTTAAGGCCTATTGCTTACAAATTGGATTAGTCATATCCCATAAAATATCTTTAATGGGTTTATTTTCTATGTTTGATAAATCGTTATCAAGTTGTTAACAAAACTAATTCTTCACTTGACTTTTTCCATTCATTAACTTTTCTTCCCTCTCTATTATGACGACATTGGCCTGGCTTTCCAACAGCAGTGCCAGTTGTCTATTTAAAATTTCGATAGTTGTTCCAGTCCACTTAATGGTATAATTTGGGATGATCCAACATATTTTAATTTGAATTGCTATTTTATACTCGATTTGTACACCCTATAATCTTTGCCCATGTTTCCGATTCCGTACACAGCCTTGTAAACAAGACTACGTATATAAAATATAAACCAAGTGATTTTTAACGTTTCAACCTATGTTTGTCCGTATTTCATAAGAATTGCGTCATATTTTTCTGATAAAGTCGATATATTGATTCGTTTACTCATGAGCCATTTTTCATACACTTTTGTTTAGGGCATGGTTGACAAGATTCACAAGCCTTCAGAGATGTACGAATGCTTTTATGCCATTTCTAAAGTTGTGTTTAAAGAATGCTCTAGAACTTTAAAGTTTGTTGCATTTATATTTTTTACAAAGCAGTCATTTGATTTAATGGCTGCAACATTTATTTTTGTACATGTGTTCCACAGATTGTGAGAATAATAACAATTTGGACCACAGGAAATACTTGGGTCCAGAAACCCAAGTATTTTGTTTTTCATGATTTGAAATGAATATTTTAATATAAATAATATAAAAGCCCAGGTCACTCACTCACTCACTCACTGGATGTGGAACGCTGAGGAACGATGTACGACAGTCTACAGCAGTTAGTTGAAAAATCGTGTGGTGATTAGCGATGTAAAAATATTTAAAATGACGTCATTGTTTGGTGTGCATCGGTGCGCAAAATACAACCCCTATTATTAAATACTTTGCGTACATTTCAGAAAGATTAATATTTCGTATTTATCAAAAAAGGACAAGTTAGTTGGGCTTTTGAAAAAGGTTAGCGTCGTAGGCGCCCTAAAAATAGTGGACGCCGCAGGCGCCACGGCGCCCAGGCACAATCTAGTATTTATATATTTAATTTAAAAACCATGAAGCGCCTTTGTCACTCGTAGATCTACATGTTTACAGTCCTAATGAGTGTTCAAAAATGAATGTCTTTCCCAACGCACCGTGCGCAATATTGACGCGTCGTTCATTGTTATGAGCACCTTGTTATGTTGGAGTGTAAATTTACTTGACGTTCTAACTTCTTGAAATGTATCGCTATTGAACAAACATTCTCAGAGCAAGGTCAAAAACAAACAGAGTCGTGCGCAATGAAACTGAAATACATAGATCAAACAGTGCTCTATAAACAAATGAAATAAAATGAAGAAATATACTAAAAATTATTCTTCTTCGACCTAGGTGTTGTTTCTTATAGTTACATTTTACTTTTGAGCTTCAAGTCACACATTTTAAGGTAGCTTGCAATTGCTTAAAAGCAAATAATCGTATAAATAACAAACCGGGCTCTTGGTCTATTACTCTTACTGCGTGGGTCGTAATACTTATTTCATACTTTTGAACTCACTGCTCCCCATGTTTCACAATACATCGGGAGGGGAGTAATTATTTGAAATAATTTACTTTCAGGTGCGTGCTGATCTGACGCCCCACTTTACTGTCAAGTGCATGCTCATCTGACGCCCCACTTTACTGTCAGGTGCATGCTCATTGACGCCACACTTTACTGTCAGGTGCATGCTCATCTGACACCCCACTTACATTAATTTACTGTCAGGTGCATGCTCATTTAACGCCCCACTTTACTGTCAGGTGCATGCTCACCTGACGCTCCACTTTACTGTCAGGTGGGTGCTCATTTAACGCCCCACTTTACTGTCAGGTGCATGCTCATTTAACGCCCCGCTTTACTGTCAGGTGCATGATCATTTGACGCCCCACTTTTCTGTCCGGTGCATGCTCATCTGACGCCCCGCTTTACTGTCAGGTGCATGCTCATCTGACGCCCCACTTTACTGTTAGGTGCGTGCTCATCTGACGCCCCACTTTACTGTTAGATGCGTGCTCATCTGACGCCCCACTTTACTGTCAGGTGCACACTCATTTGACGCCCCACTTTACTGTCAGGTGCATGCTCACCTGACGCCCCACGTACATTAACTATCATGACTTGAGCTGCAAGATTCATTACTGGCGAATATTCAAAAACCGGCAAGATTAACAACATTGGTTCTATCATCAAACCTAGAAACACCAGGGGATAAAAGTAGAAATAATAAATAAGGCATCTATTTCTAAAAACACAACGATAATCTAATACAACATAGACGTTGGGATAAAAATACTTGTCATGGAAAAAAAACGACAACAAAAAAACAAATTCACAAACACACATAAATTCTCGTTCATCCCGACCTTACAATTCGGGCGTGGATAAGGTTGTCTGATCAAACCAGGTAAACCCAACACGCGATCAATACTTAAAATTCCTATTTAAAAAAATCAAGAATAAACACTAACCACGGATAAGCGTCGGACGCAATAATTTTATTTTGTTTAGAAGGTTTCCCTGTAATATTATAAGAAAAGTCTTAGGGATTCAGAATCGCTATTTTGAAATCACCTCAAATGATTGCTCATATTTTTTTTTTCGTTGTTACCAAGTTTTCTTATCTATCAAAATATGCATACGCCCTCGTTCTTAAAACAGCTGAATCGTTATTTCATCACAGAAGAAATGACTATTTGACGACACTTGGTTTGAGTTTAAATTATTTATCCGATATCTTGAAACTTAAGTCGTTTCCATTAAAAAAAATAGATGTAATTATTCTACCGGAATTAATCTCAAAAGAAAATAACTGTAAAGAAACTGACAAAGTCGTTCATGACGCAAATAAAAAAATTTAATGTATACGCCCTCAGCAAACGTATTGACATAACATCATTGATTTGGTCATGCCTGGAGGTGAATGTAAGGGTGGGGTGGGTAAAAGAAAGAGCGGGTGAGAGGAAGGGTGGAGTGGAGTGGTGTGGCGTTGACACACGAAAAAAAAAAGGCAACGAGATGTCGTGTTATTGATTAGATGTTGCCTGGCCTGGTGAGGCACTGACTGTCCTGTCATGGTGGCGCGTTGGGACCTGGTGGGTTTGTTCTTTTAACTCCAGCTGTGTGACATAACCCCATGCCTCCTTGGCTTTCGAAAATTTAACTACATCTAAGTATACCTGAATCTCGTCTATTTCTCTTAAAAGTACAACTTCGGAACATAGCTGGTGTCCCTGAGCTCATTCACTTCTACACCCGCGTACGGTATACCTGCATCTCGCCTAATCATCTTTCAACTACACCTTTGGGGCATGACTTTTGCCCCTAACTGTCACTCACTTTTAATTATTCTTATCACGCACGACGCTATTCTGATTCGGACACACCTTTGACACTACGCTATTTTTGACCACTAATGATGGGACATTCGAGGCAAGGTTTATTAATTCGGAGTCAATATTTTTTAAATTGAAATAGTCATCGAGGGACGCTTTATTGGTTGTTTAAATTTCAAATACCCTAAAGAAACTTATTCGTATTTTATTGAACAATTTAGTAAATAAAAAATGTAAAATATTAGGTTTTAAGCAGCTTACCTTTTAAAATATACGAGTCCCCGTTAAAAATATTCTCAAAGGAAAGAAATGTACTTGATGCTGAAACCAAAATCGGTTAAAAAGAAACCAAAATCGGTTAAAAAGAAGCCAAAATGAGTTAAGAAATTCATTTAAATTTTAATAGAATCCACTTACTTTTTTTTAAAGGAAGCTGCAGGAAATTTCGATGAATCGGCAAAAAGCATGTTGGATGATTAAACAAGAGAAGTTTTAAGTTGAAACGGTGCAATCTCGAAATAGCTGAAGGGAATCTCGATTGAGGAATTGCAAATGATGAGGGAGTTTTAAAAAAAAATCCTATCCAAATACGTCTTGCTAATGTGGATGATCGGGTTTAAAGCAGAATTTAAACAGCTTCCACAAAAGATTGAAATGATTCCAGAAACGGTAAATATCAGAATGGATGATATGCGTGCGACATTTAAAAAAATAAATTTTAAATATAAAAACATAAATAAATTGATGAGGCGCTAATTTCTATCCACAGCTGAACTTTGTGATTCCTAATCGAACTACAGTTGGTAGAGTTAGGGTTATGGTCACACAGAACTACAGTTGGAAGTGTTAAGGTTAGGGTCACATTGAACAACAGTTGGTAGAGTTAGGGTTAGGGTCACATCGAACAACAGTTGGTAGAGTTAGGGTTAGGGTCACATCGAACTACAGTTGGTAGAGTTAAGGTTAGGGTCACACCGAACAACAGTTGGTAGAGTTAAGGGTTAGAGTCACATCGAACAACAGTTGGTAGAGTTAAGGTTAGGGTCACACCGAACAACAGTTGGTAGAGTTAAGGTTAGGGTAACATCGAACTACAGTTTGTAGAGTTAAGGTTAGGGTCACATCGAACAACAGTTGGTAGAGCTAGGGTTAGGGTCACATCGAACAACAGTTGGTAGAGCTAGGGTTAGGATCACATCGAACTACAGTTGTTAGAGTTAAGGTTAGGGTCACATCGAACTACAGTTGGTAGGGTAAGGGTTAGGGTCACATCGAACTACAGTTGGTAGGGTAAGGGTTAGGGTCACATCGAACTACAGTTGGTAGGGTAAGGGTTAGGGTTAGGGTCACATCGAACAACAGTTGGTAGAGTTAAGGTTAGGGTCACACCGAACAACTGTTGGTAGAGTTAAGGTTAGGGTCACACCGAACAACAGTTGGTAGGGTAAGGGTTGGGGTCACATCGAACTACAGTTGGTAGAGTTAAGGTTAGGGTCACATCGAACAACAGTTGGTAGAGTTAAGGTTAGGGTCACATCGAACAACAGTTGGTAGAGCTAGGGTTAGGTCACATCGAACAACAGTTGGTAGAGCTAGGGTTAGGATCACATCGAACTACAGTTGGTAGAGTTAAGGTTAGGGTCACATCGAACTACAGTTGGTAGGGTAAGGGTTAGGGTCACATCGAACTACAGTTGGTAGGGTAAGGGTTAGGGTCACATCGAACTACAGTTGGTAGGGTAAGGGTTATGGTCACATCGAACAACAGTTGGTAGAGCTAGGGTTAGGGTCACATCGAACAACAGTTGGTAGAGCTAGGGTTAGGATCACATCGAACTACAGTTGGTAGGGTAAGGGTTAGGGTCACATCGAACTACAGTTGGTAGGGTAAGGGTTAGGGTCACATCGAACTACTGTTGGTAGGGTAAGGGTTAGGGTCACATCGAACTACAGTTGGTAGGGTAAGGGTTATGGTCACATCGAACTACAGTTGGTAGGGTGAGGGTTATGGTCACATCGAACTACAGTTGGTATGGAAAATGGTGTATGGTTTTATTCAACAATCCTGGAAGCTCGAGAAAATTCATCGCAATAAGAGATACGTTTTAACTCTTGGATCAAGTGATTATTGGACGTATTGGTGAGAGAGAATGTGTGTGCGGGGTGGTACAGATTAGGGGGGGGGTTGTTGGTTGCAACACTTAGTATCATTTCAACACCCTAATTTATTGTTTCAACAATATTGTCCCACACAAATGTTGTTGTTGTTGTTGTTTTTTTAATTTTAAAGATGTGTTTTAATTATATAGTTTCACTCTACTGGCAAATCATGTATATCTGGATGCGCTACATCGAATCATTGTTTACATCACGTGACACTAGAGTCAAAATATTCAATGTTCATCGCGAGACCGATGTCTAAGTAAACGACGCGTTGTCACCTCTCACGAGACCTGGGTCGAGTGAAGAGAGATGCGGTGAATTGGTAGAAAAGGGGGGGGGGTGGAATGATGTATTGGTTCTGTTAATTCTTCAAGTAATTATTAAAAAATCAGAACTTTTCAAATAACTTGCAGCATACCGAATGCGGAGAACGACGAGTTCTTTGCTTTTGAAAAACGGGTGCGTAATTAAATTGACTATTGTTGTGAAGGTGGTGAAATCGATTACCAAACAAATAAAAGGAACAACAGAGTGTGTTTAAAAATTGCTTTCCACATAGGCGATTTTTTTTGTTTTTCTGTAACCGAAGTTCTTTTTATTTGTGTATTTTAGTATTAGGTAACGTTTAATATTTTAAAAGAAAACAACATCAATAAATGTATAATATGTGCCATTAAAAATAGTATTTTTTCATGGGAATGGATTTATTAATTCTTTCGTCGTAAATTTTATGGAAATACGTGTGAGTTACGTCATGTTGGTTGATATTCCAATGATCTAGAAAGGATAAAAGATATATAAAATCTAGGGCTGCGGAAATTAACAATTAATTTCTCGATTAATCGTTACAAATTTTAACGTTTAAATTATTTTTAACGATTGAACGACCAATCACTTACAAATTATTGGAAGTCAAAAAGGAAGAAGAAAAAAAAATAGCGGCAGATGAATAATAACAAATTTCCTGACGGTTATGCGAACATTTTGGTTTTAAACAACTGATTGATGGGAAAGTTAAAAATGTTGATAAAGTTTGCCGACCACTATTCTCACACTTTGCCTACTTATCAAACCAAATGAAATGCGTATTAAGCTAATGGCAGTTATGGAGTCTGACTCAAAGACCGAAAATTACGACAGCCATTCTGATTAATTACTGCGTTACAAAATTGGGATGAAAATTACTGAATCCATTAACCCTCTACAATGGTGGAAACTTAATGAACACTGATATCCGATGATGTCATTCCTTGCCAAGACTGTTTTGTGCATACAAGTTACCTCAGTTCCATGTGAATGATTGTTCAGCTCGGCTGGTTATATTGTCAGAAACGCTCATCACTTGAACCAAGTAATTTCAACACACATGTCCTTTTGTGTAGTTGGTTAAAAAATGACATATAAAGAATCGTTTAATAAGTGTTACTTATGACATCATACATTTAAATTTTTGGCTTTAATCGAAATTAACGATTAATTAGTCGTTAATTTCTCAAACGTTAACGATTTAATTGAAATTATGTGTTAACATACCTGATACAATCACACCACTGTATAAAGCCTTGCACAGATATTTAAAAAAAAAACTTAGTGCATTTTTTCAGATTGCAGTAAATTCAGTCCATTTGTTTTCGAGTAAACCATTATTTTTCAAATTTTCAAAATTATCATTTGAAAAAAGAAAAACGACAAAAACAAACAAACAAACAGAAAGGTATTTAAATTTTTTTAAAAAGCGTCAGAAAAAAAGGCAAAAAAAGCAACAAAACACCATTGTCTTATATTCTAAATTTAAATTAAAAAGATTAAATTTTATGGGACTACATTCAAGTCGTTTTCTTTCAACAATCGTCTCATCTCTCTCTCTGTCTTTCTATCCCCCCCCTCTCTTTTTCATAACAACTAAATTAACTTCTTTTCCCCCATATTATCTTTAAAGCCAAATTGTCCTCTGTTTAGCTATGATTCGCAATAGGAAAGTTCCCTCTATGAATCAGGTCCTAGAAGTTATTTCCACTCTAAAGATGGCCACGTAATAAATACTAATAACTGCATAGTTTATATAGCTCTGTACCCAGTAAGAAGTTGGGCTCACAGCGCTTTACAAAAATAGTAACACGCATATAATTTTCAATGTCATCAATGTGAAACATTCTTTTCAAAACTGCATCATGTGAAGACAGTACGGTACACATAATCTACGTTGATCGTATAAAAAAATAGTTGAGTGTTTTTTAAAATTAATTTTGAAAGTAAAGTTTAACGAGGTGTGTTTGTTTGTGTAGATCACTCTTGATGGCCTTAGTAGTTGAAATACTGCAAATGTGTAAATGTATTAAATTATATTGTTTGGAGGCACAAAAAGAGAAAGACCTTCTGCCAAATGTTTGTGTGCGTTTCATTGGAACTGAAAGAATGCGTGTGTCTGAAGAAGAGCGCAGTTGGCAAGTTGGTGAGAGAAGATCTCTATGATGAGATAGGCGTGAGTTAGAAAAGAAGTTGTGACAGAGAGCGGACAGTATTTAAATGAATTCGGGCTTGTATAGGGAGCAAATATGTGTATAACCCTGTGGTACTTGTTAATGTGAATAGAGTTGGATTACTATCACCGGAGATTTAATTTATGTTCATTGATCAATCGAAGTGGCCTTGACATTAGTTTTCCCCAATAAAGACATATTTTAAGGTTACAAATCAAGTTACATTAACTTTAATCTCCAGATCGTGATCTATGGCTAAGCCATCTCTTGAATAGTTAATAAAAGCCACAAATTCCTTCAGAATTGTAGTTCCTATTAGGAACTCAATATTCTTTACAAATCTTAACAAAGATTGAAGATCGATGAGCAGTGCATATAACTGAGTTGTACGCACGTTGTGAGACCTCGTATTTCCATGGTAACTTATTGCGTATCATAACATTTGCTCCACTTAACACCTACTGCAGCTCTTGAATATCACTGTCACAGAAGTGCGCATCATTGTATTTGCCACTACATCTCTTAACATTGTAATTTATGGGCTAATATGGCTTTAAAGAAAAATTTTTAAAAAAATTGAGTGTTCTTTTTTTTTAAAAATTTAAAATAAAAGTGTTTAAAAAACAACCACACACTTTTATTTGGTTTCTCTAGGATTCAGTATTAAAACCTTCTGATTATTGACAGAAGTAAAATTATTTACTTAAAAAGAAACAATGGTTAGTATTTAAGAAACCCAGTTAACACCCACTCTATCATGGAAAACAAATGTTTTTACACAATAGAATCAAGATTTACTGTCTACTCAAGACTTATCGAACCAGGCACTGGATTTCAACTCTCTAATTGAAGCAGAGTGTGAAACAAATGATTCTAAACAAAGATTTGACGCTTGCCAAACACACTGGTAAACAAAAAAGGAGCTTTGAGAAGGTCTGTTCTAAAAGGCGTGCAATAAAAACTGCAAGTGAGTCTGGTGCGAATGTAAATATCTCTATGTGTTATGGCAAAAATCTCGATTTAAATTTGAGATCATAAGTTATTGGTGTAAATAAAAAAAAATCGGAGATTTTAAAATTGTGAGTTGAACATTTAGTTTAGAAGAATTTGGTTATGTTATTTTCCTTGTCATGTTATTTTTTTAGATCTTAAAAATTTTTATCGCATCGTCATCGGTTTGACGGACTATAATTGATTGGTATTAACCCACCTAAGCCTTTCGGAGATAAACAATTATTCTGGTAATAAAATAACAACATAAAGGGCAAATTTACGCAAAACTGTAAACAGAGTAAAGAAGATACTTTTGAGTTAACTTTTTTTACCCTCTTATATAATATTTTACTCGCACGATCACGATAAAAAAATTGTCCATTATAGTCATGGGTAAACATGGATAGAGAGATCAAAAATTACTTTTTACTTGAGCAGTTTTCGATAATTTTCAATTAAGTCATGTACATATGGGAGATGCTATTGAAATATATCAAAATTTCAGTGTGAAAACATGGAGTTAAGTTTTTAATTATACCGTGATTATTACAATACTTTCATATAACTGAGACGGATTCTTAAACTTCTAGAGCATTTATAAAGAATCGACTGCAATTGCTAAAAAGTTAAAGGGAATTGTTACTTCCGTATAGTTGTCAGAGCCCTCTCCCTATCTGTTTTAGAGAGCTTATAGTAGGTCGATTTCGGTGTTATGGTCCCTGGTTGACAACACTTGGTGTAATGCTTGCATAGACTGTCTACGTGTCTCCAGCATTATATGTAAGCCGGAGTATCAGTAAAATCTGCCCAAAACAGTAAAAATAATTCCATTGTCACTCCGCTGTGTAACCATGACTACCTCAATGCCAAAGTCTGTTATATTTCATTCGCCTTCATTATTGACCTTGACACATTTTTTTCCTGTCTTTGATATTTGCCTCAAACTTAACATCGCGGTGTATAATAAACTTCAAAAATCGATATTTCATAACACCACATCGCCCACCCACCATTTACGATATTTCATAACATCGCATCGCCCACCCACCATTTACGATATTTCATAACACCGCATCGCACACCCACCATTTAGACGAACAGTGGGTCAAGAAGACATACGGTGATTTGTTAATAATGTATGTGCTAAAAGTGTAGAGATCCATACACAACAAGGATTCACTGTTGTTTACATGTGGCACACGACCAGACCAGACCAAGATATGGTGATCGTCTCACATACATGTGGCACACGACAAGACCATGGTGGTCGTCTCACATACATGTGGCACACGACCAGACAATGGTGGTCGTCTCACATACATGTAGCACACGACAAGACCAGACCATGGCATGGTGATCGTCTCACATACATGTGGCACACAACCAGACCAAGACATTGTGATCGACTCACATACATGTGGCACACGACCAGACCATGATGGTCGTCTCACATACATGTGGCACACGACCAGACCATGG
>MUZC01002350.1:828602-845551 GCA_002072015.1 Radix auricularia | reverse complement strand
TGGTCGTCTCACATACATGTGGCACACGACCAGACCATGGCATGGTGATTGTCTCACATACATGTGGCACACGACCAGACCAGGCCATGGCATGGTGATCGTCTCACATACATGTGGCACACGACCAGACCATGGTGGTCGTCTCAGATACATGTGGCACACGACCAGACCAGACCATGGCATGGTGATTGTCTCACATACATGTGGCACACAACCAGACCATGGTGGTCGTCTCACATACATGTGGCACACGACCAGACCAGGCCATGGCATGGTGATCGTCTCAAATACATGTGGCACACGACCAGACCATGGTGGTCGCTTCACATACATGTGGCACACCACCAGACCAGACCATGGCATGTTGATTGTCTCACATACATGTGGCACACAAACAGACCATGATGGTCGTCTCACATACATGTGGCACACGACCAGGCCATGGCATGGTAGTACTCTCACATACATGTGGCACACGACCAGACCACGCCATGGCATGGTAGTAGTCTCACATACATGTGGCACACGACCAGACCAGGCCATGGCATGGTAGTAGTCTCACATACATGTGGCACACAACCAGACCATGATGGTCGTCTCACAGACATGTGGCACACGACCAGACCATGGTGATCGACTCACATACATGTGGCACACGACCAGACCAGGCCATGGCATGGTAGTAGTCTCACATACAGCATAGCCTGGTTGTTCTGCTCAGATTCCTAACTAATTCCCCGACATTCTGCAACTCCATTTCGACAGGAAACAAAATTGGGCACCCAGGGCAGACCACTCCACTAAGCACTCGTTTCATCTGCCATTTTGCCTGCTGGAGAATTCATGAATGTAATTGGATATGCTTTTAAAGTAATGAGTTGCTTAATTATCATTTTTTTGTTTTGTTGCAATATTTTTTTCACATTTTTTATATCGTCTAAAGTATATAGTTTTTGCTTTTCTTTAAAATAAATTAACATATACACACACAGACACATATATATCTATATATATATATATAGATATATATATATATTTATGTTTATTTGTATGTAAGTATAGGCACGATGTAGTATTGCGATGTTTACAGATATAAAATCTCTCTGAATGATGCATCTAAACCTCCTTTTACATTTCTTGGAAATGACCTCACGCAATTTTTCGCTCTGTCAGTTCCGCCTTCTCCTCCCCCTCACCTCATGTGGTCTCCATGGACGTTTTCGTCCTAACGCCATCAATTATTTACGCCCTAAAATTTAGAGTTTATTTTTTTAAAGGTTTAGAGAGATGTTTTGGTATTGAGGTGGAAATGAGATCATACAAATCCCATCTTTTTTGAAAGATCAACTTTCTTTTATAATTGTGCCCAAAAGCAGAACAATATCATTATAATGTTTTTTTCTTCCGCATACCTGTTGTTTTTTTAGCATTTTTGATGGAAACGAAGAAGTGCGAGAGTATGGATACTAGTAATTGATACTTCAAACTTGTCAAAAGCTCATCGAGTGCATCCGAACAATTAGTTTACCCAATTTCATTTTAAAAAGCATTTAAAGATATAAAATAACAAATTAAATTTCCCTTCTGTATTGATGAACTTTGTCGGTTATTATTAGTTCGGAAAAATGGGATGATTGTCCTAAAAAGTATAAATGACTTCACCATATTAGACACGGACATTACATTAACTTGACCAAATCAGACAAGTACATTACATTATCTTGACCAATCAGACATGGACATTACATTAACTTGACCAAATGAGACACGGATATTACATTATCTTGACCAAATGAGACACGGATAATACATTAACTTGACCAAATGAGACACGAACATTACATTAACTTGACCAAATCAGACACGGATATTACATTAACTTGACCAATCAGACACGGACATTAAATTAACTTGACCAATCAGACACGGACATTAAATTAACTTGACCAATCAGACACGGATATTACATTAACTTGACCAATCAGACACGGACATTAAATTAACTTGACCAAATCAGACACGGACATTAAATTAACTTGACCATTCAGACACGGACATTAAATTAACTTGACCAAATCAGACACGGATATTACATTAACTTGACCAATCAGACACGGACATTAAATTAACTTGACCAATCAGACACGGACATTAAATTAACTTGACAAATCAGACACGGGCATTAAATTAACTTGACCAATCAGACACGGACATTAAAAAAACTTGACCAATCAGACACGGACATTAAATTAACTTGACCAATCAGACACGGACATTAAATTAACTTGACCAAATCAGACAAGTACATTACATTAACTTGACCAATCAGACACGGACATTAAATTAACTTGACCAAATGAGACACGGACATTAAATTAACTTGACCAATCAGACACGGACATTAAATTAACTTGACCAAATCAGACAAGTACATTACATTAACTTGACCAATCAGACACGGAAATTAAATTAACTTGACCAATCAGACACGGACATTAAATTAACTTGACAAATCAGACACGGACATTAAATTAACTTGACAAATCAGACACGGACATTAAGTTAACATGACAAATCTGAGACGGACATTAAATTAACTTGACCAATCAGACACTGACATTACATTAACTTGACCAAATCAGACACGGACATTAAATTAACTTGACCAATCAGACACGGACATTAAATTAACTTGACAAATCAGACACGGACATTAAAATAACTTGACCAAATCAGACAAGTACATTACATTAACTTGACCAATCAGACACGGACATTAAATTAACTTGACCAATCAGACACGGACATTAAATTAACTTGACAAATCAGACACGGACATTAAATTAACTTGACCAATCAGCCACGGACATTAAATTAACTTGACCAATCAGACACGGACATTAAATTAACTTGACCAATCAGACACGGACATTAAATTAACTTGACCAAATTAGACACGAACATTACATTAACTTGACCAAATTAGACACGAACATTACATTATCTTGACCAAATCAGACACGGATATTACATTAACTTGACCAATCAGACACGGACATTACATTTACTTGACCAAATTAGACACGGACATTACATTGACTTGACCAATCAGACACGAACATTACATTAACTTGACCAAATCAGACAAGTACATTACATGAACTTGACCAAATCAGACACGGATATTACATTAACTTGACCAATCACACGCATATTACATTAACTTGACCAATCAGACACGGATATTACATTAACTTGGCCAATCAGATACGGATAGTACATTAAAAGCAGAGACGAGATAACTAAGATAATTATTATTTGACAAAATGTAAATTACATGGTAACACAAAAAAAGCTACCAAAATTTTTATTCTTTTAGCAGTATGTTATGTGTAGGCCTAATAAAGTACAATACATTAATAAACATTTAGCTTAAACTAATGGATTTGTAACTGGCCAATAAGCATCTAAAAGTACCAAACTATGAATAAAATTATTAACACAATCAATGTTTTTTCAAACTGAAAAAAGATTTTACAAAGTTATAAGCTATTGAAAACGAAAATATCAATACGTTGTGGCAACATTTCAAAATGGTGCTAAAATGAATGTTTGAATGCTTTACATTAGATTCATGTACCAACCGAATTCGTCTCTCGGCCGTTCAAGGTAGGGAAAGTCAAATTAAAGAATTATTTTGGAACTACGTTTCTGTTGGCAGATTACGACGACCCAGTACTCCCAGAATATCTTTTGAACAAGAAGCATCTACATGTCACCTCATAATCCAAATGAAATAGCTGCAGTTTTGCAATACACTAACACCAATGGAACTAAAACTCTACAGGCAAGCATCGTCATATTTGGTAATTAATGATACATAAAAGTGTGTGAGCACGTTTTCATTAAACTCATAGCTATGTGCCGACGTAACAATTCACAAATCCTATAAATCAACTTGTAATTCTTCGGGGATTATTGCAATATCAAAGGAAGTAGAGAATTGATATCGTGTCACTGTAGTATCTTCTTCATTCAGCTCATGGTAGAAACGCGGAAGTTATTTTTCAAGACATTCGAGATGTCCAGGAATCTCCGCTTTCAAGTATTCCTTTATTTCACATTCAGGTTTATCTATGCACTGCAGAGTTTCTCAAACAAGGAAATGATCCAAATGCTTATTAATCTTTGACAATTTCTCAGCTTGAATAAAAGTGGTCCGAGCTGATTGCTGAATGCAATAGGTGTGTTTCATTTCCCTTGCTGTGAAATATTTGATATATATGCTACTATTGCCAAACAAGGCTAGTCGTTGAAATATACCAAATGTTTATGTTTATCTTATCTTATTATACAGACGCTCCTTCTATGCAGAAGATTATTGCGTCCACAGACCATGAAGGATAATCTGTTGGCAAGTGATGCAGCGTTCACAGGCCACGGCTATGAGGGTTCCACGCATTATTCAGCCGCCTAACTAATGTTAGGTACCCATTCGAAGATGGGTGGACTCAGGGACGCCCTAGACCCCGGGAACAAATCTTTGCCTTTGCATGGATTCGAATCCGTGACCATCGGTAAACTAGTTGAGCGCGCTGCCAATGGACCACCGACTCAAAGACACGATTCACGTGTCCAATTCAAGACATCATTAAACCTAAAATTGCGTTATAGAGATTTCTTGTTTAGTTAACTGTTTAATTTGGCGACTCAATAGAAAACCCTCCTTGACCTCCATGGGGGTCGCGACCAATATGTTGGGAGCATATGATCTCGCCTTTTCCCTCAGCAAACACTGGTGGGGCGAGGCTCAGAAAAAAAACAACTTATGCAATGCAATATGCTTTTGTGTCTTTCTTGATTCTTCGGAGTTTAGCTTAGCTCTAAATTAGCTTTCAAAGAATCTTGACATTAACTACATTAACCCTGTAGCTTTCAGTTGTTGATTTTTTTCAGGCCACTAATGATCTCGCGCCATCACTTCACAGTGCGACGTGCAGACACAATTTATGTCTGCGTGAAAACATGCGTTACCTCTATGTTATTGCACACTTAATGCCTACGTCAAGACACGCGTTCTGCTTACGTCATAGCCCCAGTTATGCCTATGTTAGGACTTTTATTAATGCTGCATCTATGCATGCATTGTTACTGTGAGTATATCCTAACACTCAGTGACGTCTACGTTCTGTGAAAGACAATTAGTCTACGCCTTGACAAACATGATACTTAAGTTCTGTCGAGCAAGTTGTTAACGTCCCGAAACTCACTTGATATTTGGAAATACGCCCTCTCCTTCATCCTCGTACACTCCTAATAATGATAGTGTCAATGCCAGTGATCTGCCCCCAAGGCCAGTTCTAATGTCTTACATGCGCGCACTCTCAGCGATTCACCAGTGTTAACAGGAGCGTGTGTTTGATTTACTCTCTGGGCTGTCGCATGACAACTCTCGGAGCTACAGAGCTGGCGTCAGCTGCTGGAAAATATTTACACGATTTTCTTCCTTA
The DNA here is from genome assembly GCA_002072015.1 of Radix auricularia. NCBI lineage: Eukaryota > Metazoa > Mollusca > Gastropoda > Lymnaeidae > Radix > Radix auricularia. Next base: position 840,041 of record MUZC01002350.1, on the reverse strand, counting down.
AGCGTTCTATTTTATTTTTGCCTGCGGAAGTCGTATTGTGTAGCATTTATTTTTTCCGTAACCCCCCTCAGCCCACTCCGGTCACAAAACGAAGACTTAATTTTGAATCGCATTGAATCAGGACTTGTTATATGAAAAATTATCTATATTCCGAGTTTCTACTCTCTCTCCTCTTTCTCTCCTATCTCTCTCTCTCTCTCTCTCTCTGTCTCTCTCTCTCTTTAAAATAATTCTTTTTATAAGAAAATGCCTTAAACATTACAATTACTGTAAAGATATTTATATACAGAATGTTATATTTGGCAAATTAAGAATATCATAAGAACATTTTTATTGTGACATAAACAAATGAAAGGCAAAATATTACACTAATGCAGTGCTTCTCAAACTTTAAAATGTGGCGGACAGGCAGAAATTTTGTCTCATTGCACCAGGGACCAGTGTTCTATTTATTTCTATTTTTTAAAGGAATTTATTTCCTTTTATAATATCATTTAATATGCTTATTGCCTAAAAATTGACATATTCTATATGGTTAGTATTAATGATCGCAAATTGAGGATTAGAATGATATTTTGTGATAACTTCTGTGGACCGGCGGCGATTGACCCGCGGACCGGCACCGGTCCTCGGACCACTAGATTAAGAGGCACTGCACTAAGGCATTTAAAAGGTGATACATCTCACGATGATTGTTAATCCACATGTAAATGAATACTCATTATTTAAACTCGATATTAAGAAGAAAGTCTTAACTATAAACACGTTAAAATTGTGCACATTCTTATCAACATACTTTCAAAATTAAAATAAATTTTTAAAAATTCTTTCAATTATTCTGTTCAAAACTATTTTTTATTCAAAATGATATTTTTTCAAAAATTATCTTGTTAAAAACGATCTTGTTCAAAATTATCTTTTTTTCAAAATGATCTTGTTCAAACGATCTTGTTCAAATTATCTTGTTCAAAATGATCTTGTTCAAAACGATCTTGTTCAAATTATCTTGTTCAAAATGATCTTGTTCAAACGATCTTATTCAAATTATCTTGTTCAAAATGATCTTGTTCCAAATGATCATGTTCAAAATGATCTTGTTCATATTGATCTTGTTCAAAAGGATCAAAATGACTATTTTTCCGTCACATACGCAGTGTGAGCGGGCAATAAGCAAACGACTCGCTGATATTGTTTAATTAATTTGTTTTAGAACATCAAACTCTCAAAATTTGATTGACATTTTATTCAAAAGGTTGTAATTCAGGTTTGTCAGTTGACTTCTATCACAGCTTGTTACGTTTAAACAGTGCTGGAAAGCTCTAACTGAGCGTTGAGATGTGTCATGCTGTGCTATATAGGAAATGAATCGCAACAGCGTCGTCGCAAAGTAATATATTATTGATATGTTGGTAGGATATTGAAATAAGTTGCAGTAATAAAGAGCAATAACAAATCCTCAAAATGTTTACATTAAATGTTATTTTTAAAAGGGCCGCAATATAAATATATTTTTTTTTTAATTTCATTGATTACATCTAAATGAATAATAAGTTTAAATGAGCTAAAGAGTAGAAACTATTTTTAAATTTCATAAATACCTAACTGGAACAAATAACTTTGGGTAAGCATTATATGTAGGCTAGAATTTGAGTTGCATCTTTGGCCTCCCTAATTTATTTGTGAAAAAAAACAAAACAACTAAGCAGTTTGACCAAAGTGCCACATCTCAATCCAAATAAGAAACATAAAATTTTTATAACCACGTAGGACAGGCCTCAACTACAGCTTACTATGCGCCCATTAGATTTTTACATGTGCGATTGCTCTTGCTTCTCAAAGAGGTTTCTCATAATCCTTAACTAATCCATGCTATTACCATATTCCTTGTCTTTGTCCTTTTTTTCACATGCAAAAATCTTTTATTTTCCATAACCCAAATGTGGCTTGAAAGCTATGCATAGTAACGTTTGGCATGAACATAACAAACACTTTGGGTGAACGGATGAAATTAATTTTTGTTGTTGTTGTAAAAGTGTTTTTCTCTTTGATATTTAACAGGTGCTCAGGTTATACTGACTGACTTGACCATGTAATTACCTGGACGACCACAAGCACACAACATTCACCAAAGATGAGTTGGACAGCACATCGGTCAGCATATCCGGTGAAAAGCATCCCTTGATTTCCCCAACTGAAAGAAACCACAGAACAGCATCGGTTTCTGTACATCGCAAACATGGCCTTGACCCTGCACCTGAAATACGCGGAAAAGCTCAAAGGTCGCGCAGAGAGGCTGATGAAAGTGTCATTCAGGGGTGAGTATTTACTTGGAAGGCCTGCTCTTCATTGTAAATAATGATTCCGCAATACTTTTTGTGTGTGTGTGTATAATTTTACTCTTGCCCATGAGCTGTTGAAAAATTTCTTTATATGTTCCATTTAAAATTAATGATAACTGTCTTCAAATTTGTATGATTGTTTACGTCCCCCCTCACTAACTGTCCAATCACATGTGATTCTCCTACACGCGGAGGGAATGCTTTTTTCTGGTGGTACGCATCGGAAAGGCGTTCCGGCACCTCCCCCTCCGATACGTTTTAAAATGAATTTACTGCATGGAATGTTTGGTCTTACCGCTTTATCAGGTCGCGGTACTTTTTGTTTTTTATAAAAAGAAAATCGTTGCTTACAGGACATAATATATGTCTAAGCTTCATTTTTGACATCGTATCTTCGTCGTATGCAGAGGCGTAACCACAACTTGGCATCGGGGCAGCTGTCAAGGGCGCCAAGGGTTAATCAGTCTATAATATATTTTTCCTGTATAATAAATAATATAATAGTCCAAGTCACTGGATGGATCTGGAACGCTGAGGAACGATGTACAACAGTCTACAGCAGTTGAAAAATCGTGTGGTGATTAGCGCTGTAAAAATATTTAATATGATGGCGTCATTGTTTGGTGTGCATCGGTGCGCAAAATACAACCCTTATTATTAAATACTTTGCGTACATTTCAGAAAGCTAAATATTTCGTATTTATAAAAAAGGACTAGTAATTTAATATTTTCCCTATTTCTAAAGTGGGGGGGGGGGGGGCAAAAATGAATTAGCCAAGGGCGCGGAAACCCAGTTACGCTTCTGATCCCGCGCATCTAGTGTTAGTTCACTGTGTTTAACTCGAATGGTAAAAATTGACTGTTTAATGTTCGCGATCAGAATGTAATGGTCTAGGAACTAGACCTTATCAAGTTCAAGCAATATTCGCAAAATGTAGCAAATCTTTCAAGAAGCCAATTTAAAAAAAAAAAATTCTCTACATCCTAGCTTTGTGCCGTGTCAGCTTATTTAGTAATGAGTCATAATGGGAGTTTTATTTTTTGAATTTTAATAACTATAAACATCTTATTTACAAATATCGTTTTAATGTTTAAAAAAATAAAACATGACTTAACAGTAACTGTCAAATTGAGTTGGGTACGCTGGGATACGTTGGCAAAATGTGTATTAAAATTTAGTGATGTTTAAGTTTTATTTTAAATTTTTCAAGTCTGCTAGGATGATGAGTCCAAACAAAATATGCAGATATGAATTAATAAATTAATATACTTATGAAATTGGAACTTATAAATATACACATTTTTATATATATATATATATAGATTTCCCCCATTTAAAGAAAGAGACTTTAAGCAGTCACAACATTTAGCAATAAACTCAAGGTTTCGAATATTTTTTAAAGTCATCCGACAACATACAAAATCTTTCAATAAATATATCGTTGATTCCTTTCAAATCAATCCTCTATGCTATTTAGTATATATAGAGTATATATAGAGTATATATAGAGTATCTATAGAGTATATATAGTAGATATGTATAGAGTCTACACACTCTGAAATAAATAATTTGACTACCAAGACACTCCTCTTACCAATCAGACAAACCTCATTGCTCTACAACTCTCAAGTACACCCTCTCCTAATGCGCGTCTGTAAAATCCCTCACGAATAATGATATAACCGCACACTACACATCAGTGCATAAGGGGCTTCTATTAGTGCATGTCTAGATTTTTTACCAACATTTGCTGCAACGTTTTTATCGGTGTTTCAGTGTGTTTAGCCTCACTGTTTTTTGGTTCGATGATACACCGTAACTAAAAAAAAAAAGATAATAATAATAGTAATAATAATAATAAATACATAAAAATATGGCATTTATTACTTTTCTTATTTTTTTAACGAAAAAAAATAATAATCTTTAACACTGAATCTTTATTTGATGTTTTAAGTCATTAAACGATTGGGCCTTTCTTGAATGATCTGCACAAATTTTAATATGTTCATTTCTTTAATCAGACTCAAAAAAGGAAAGAAAAGGGAATAATAAAGGAAGAAAACTACTTTTCATTAAGATGAACATTTTCTGTAATTTTCGAAATAATGTTCCGTGAAATTTTTCGTTTCGGGTTCAATTTAATGAATGAAGAAAAACTTTTAGAATCAGTGTAATATTCCGTTTCAAGCATTTTTAAATTTGTGTTGTTGTTTTTTGTTAAAAAGTCCGGCTGTCTCTGCAAACTATCATGTTCAAGTCCACGCCACTCTATAAAGTGCCAAACATATAATCAGAGCAAGATCAGTTCCGATTATATCTTCTCTTGTATTTGAGTTAAGAGTATCTGCCTTAAAGCGTGGGAGGTGATGATTATAAAGGAGCAAGATTTATGATATAAAAAAAAATTCAGATTGCGATGTCATCAGTGTTCCTTGGTTAGTTGATGTGAACAGCTGCACCCACTATAATATTCAACTTTTCAAATTATGATACGTAAGCGAAGGTCTGTTCTCAAAAGGGAAACAGGACATATCCGGTCTATTTCACTTCACTTCTTTGATGATAAGCTCCGAAGCAATTTTTTTAAAACTTTAATCACGACATTCATAGCTTTGATGTTGCTGCATGAAAGCTTCATAGATTGATAAAATAAGACTGACTGACAGGTGGAGACATTTTGGACGTGGGACCTTTTGCTTGGTATACGACCTGCGTGCTTCACGCAATTTGAGTACATCCCTTTCCCTCGTCACATGTCGTCGTAAAGTTGCACGCCATCCCCCCACCCCATCTCTTTTGGTTTGAGTTTTACATTCTTAAGACCCGGTAGAGAGAGTAGGCAGAAATCTTCAACCCATTGAGCATGAACCCTATGCGTTTCGACCCTTGCCAAGAGGGTATTTTGGTCATCGGCGTTTTCTAGCCGGGTACTTTTGGGTGTGATGCCTGCTGCCCCCACCCAGCACCAGGTCTCTCGGTAATGGAAAGCCCACCCATCGGGTTGTCCGCGAGGGTTCTAGTGCTTCGGTTTTGCGTTGACAGGCACCGGGGTTGAAGGTTTCAAGTCGCAGTCACTTCCGCAACCTTACTCGCCCCAGGGACCACGCAGGGGTTAAACACATTCCCCAATAATAGCTGTATTTCCTATTTGAAAATGAGCATGTTTTAAGTCATTTTAGTGTCAGAAGTCCTCGTGCGAATGAAAGCGTATTTTTTAAATGTGCATACACTTATAATTTACGTAATCTACCCATGAAAGTGTTATACAATTGATTGCGTAATTTAATATTTCATGCACATTTTGTACAAATACAAGATATACGAATTTGAGCTTTAGTTTATAAACTTGCACTGAATATTTCGACCTAATATTTATTAAAAAATCAAAATAAAAACATTTTTGTTAAATATATACAAAATCAAAAATAGTATTAAATTATCACTCATTTTGGGGCCGATGCACTTATTATCGTTTCTTCTTTTGTAAGATTTTAAATTTATAAATGCGTGTGCTATGAAACTCGGACAATCTTTTTTGCACACCTCCGCGAAGGTTTAGGGTATTTTTGTTTTCAAACGTACCAGTTATTGGTTTCTTTAAATTCTAATTATTTTTTACTGAGATATTTGCAACGCACGACGAGTCTGCTAGTTTAAAATACAACACAGGATAAAATGGGATAAAAACTCTTTTCTTCTTCCTTTTGCAAAAACAAATCCATAAAATTCAAATCCTTTCCGTATTTTTTTTATTCAGGCGTGGGTTCCTGGGCAAACCCGGCATTTCAACAAAGTAGCAACAATCAAAACCAATGAATTAAAGACTAATAAAAAAATATTGACAAGCGTTGGGTGCAATGATAAGTTATGATAGCCTACTATAGAAAAAGAGCAATGAGAACAAATCCAAAACAACTTTTTAATGTCGATCAAATGTATTCATTGAATTTTAACTAAATCACACTTGAGTATTAAATACACTAAATTTTTGTTTTAAAGTTGCATTCTTAGTTCTTTTCTTTGTAATTAGTTATTGTCTCTAGCAAAAAGAAAATTCAATTTCGGCAGATGTCATTGAAATTTGGAAACTATTTTCTGAGCTGTAATTGGCCGGAAGCAACATTAAACACACGTCTCCCCGCTGTTTTAATTTTTATTTTCCATCTCATTTCATTTATAAATTTGGTGCCGGGTATTATTATTATTTTCATCATATTCGACATCGAAATAACTTTTTGTTACTTCATTTCTTTTTTTTTTTTCTTTTTTTTTCCCCATCTTTTTTTGCTTTAATGAAAATTTTGTAATAACCGGTAGCGGAGTGGAGGGAAACTGAAGGAGTGTCCGAAACGGAACACAATTTAGGTCAGAGCGAGAGGAAAATAACGTGTTCCGATTATCATTCTTTGAGAAGTTAGTTAGATGTTTTCTCCCCGGTTAAAGGAAGTTGCCCTTAAATATAACTAGAGCAATATTCCCTCTAAGGTCCGTGTGCAAAGTAAAAAGTAATATAATGTGAAAAGTTGCACAAAAACCATTTATTGTTCTGTATTTTAAAAATTTACTGCGTGGAAATTCTAAATTGCTGCACGGCTTTAAGGGAACATTGTGCAGCGCGGTGTGCCATTTTTTTTTACTCAAATGACTTCACACACCTAGTGGAGGAGGCAGGTTACACATTTGTGATGATGTGTGACAAGAGGCAGGGTTTGTTGTTGTTTTCAAGTAATGTAACGTCTCATGAACGCACACAACTTTTCATAAAAGTTCAACTTAAATAATTTTTTTTTTCTAATTTTATAGTCAGATAGCCTCTTTTTTTTAGCGGTCGTAGGGGATTCTAATGTCTCCATTAGAACATTCTCGGGCTTGGTAGACACTGGCGGCGCCCATCCCTCTCCAGGTCAGCGGAAGACTTCTTAGCGTTAGTCATTTCTTAGCATTTTTTAGTGGCTTTACGTATGCTCGATCCCACGCCCCTCAGCTTGTGAGGCGAGCGCACTATTGACTTCGCTATCCAGCCGCCAAAATCTTTGATTGCTAACAAGTTATTTAATGACATTTTAAATGGCTTCTTGCGTGTTACGATATTAGAATGCAGCCTTACACATAACTAAATGCATACTTATGAGAATAAAGTGATTTATAAATGCTCATTTTCAAATAAGAAATACGGCTTCATTGAGGGGTGGGGGAGGGGCGAAACTTATGACGCCATATTGGATTATTGATTTTTTTAGTTTTTGGGGGAGTGGTGAGAAGGGTATCGGCCAAAATCGCGTGATGTCCAAAGGTCCCTCCAAGGTGCTTTGGCCCGTGTGCAAAGTACAAAAACTGATCTGCAAAATTTCACACCACCCATTTTTGTGCAGCCTAAAAAGAACATTGAACTAGAATTAAAATGTGTTAATCCTCTGATAATCGTGAAGACAATGCGCCTCTGTACATTTTTCTACTTTGTTAATTTGATTTTAAAATCAAGAGCACAGAAAGATCATTCTTAATGTTTTATTTCTTAAAGCACAGAAACGTGTGGATGTATTTGTAATTCACTTTGTTTGCAGGTAGTTCAAAATGTAATAAAGATATAAAACTAAAATGCTACCTCACCATGGTGAGACCTATACTAGAATATGCATCTTCTGTATGGGACCCATCCATCAAAGAAAACATTTATACGTTAGAGCAAATCCAAAAAAGAGCTGTAAGATTCTTTATCGGAGAATATTCAAAACTGACAAAATTAACACCAATAGTTAAGTCATTAAACCGTGAAACAATAGAAGAACCAACAGTAAAGTAGCAATAATACATAAGGCCAATAATTTTAATTTAGAAATACAACACAAAGATAACTTAATACAACCCTCAGATAGACATATGGATACAAACACATTTCTTATTCCATATGCAAGAACAAACACATACAAGTTTTCCCTCTTCCCGTCCGGAATTCGGTCATCGGATGGCTTGCCTGAAGAAACCAGGAAAGCCAACACTTTATCATCATTGAAAACTCTAATAAGAATGCAAGACTAAACACAACCCATGGATAAGGTTATGACGCAATAATCTTCTGTAGAGAAGAGTGTCTGTAACAGATAAGATAATATAAATTATATTTTAATTTGGATGCCTGGTTAACAAATAACAGATAGAAAACAGCTAACATTTGACCTTTTTATTTATTCTCAGACTTAGAGCCACTTAACACTAACCGGTAGTGAACTGGTTGCGAAGTAGAGCAATGGCACTAGTAGAAACAAGGAGCTAAAAATAATGGAATAATAAGGAAATAACGAGTTTGATATATTCTTATTTTCGAATGTCAATCAAATGTTTTCTCTCATGTCCACGTCATATCAAAACATTGACATCATGTTAATTGAACTCAGCCCTTAAATACAGTCCATCAAAAAGAAAACAAAACTTTTACGCTTTGAAATGAAATATACATAATGTGAAAGTTGATAATTTCATGCTCCAATAAGCATGGATTACAAGTTCCTTTTGGACACTATTATTGAACAATAAAACCATATTTTAAAAAATTTTAAAGTTATATTAAGTGTTCAGAAATTTCTTTAAGAATTTAGAATTCACTGTGTATAGAAATTGTCAAAAGATTTTACTATTGTGTGCATTTATTTCAAAAAGCGGAATTAAAAAAAACAAACTTTCTAATTAAAAAAAAACCCACTTATAGTTGATATTTTTTGTTTTGTATTTGTTTTGATACCATCTAACCCACATCAGTCAAGTTTAAATATAGTAGTTGATATTGACTTAAAGTAACATTATGTGAGTCCAGCACATGGTTTTGTTTTAAAAATAATGCGCGTGATCCAAGTTTTAATAAAGTTGCAAATGTAGTTGTTGTTTTTAAATTGCATAATAGTATTTTAACTTAAAATTTTTATTTATTTATTTCTGGATTTCGTAAAGTATATAATTATTAGTACGCACTGCCACTTTTAAATAATCTATAGTGTTAGGAACTCAAACGGCCCACGCATTTATATTTGATTACACTACTTGACAGTCATTACTTTACCTATCGCCAAAAATCATTACCACGCGCCAAGTGACATTTATCAGTTGACATTTGCCTGATTTGTGAACATCAGGGCTAGAAGAACTAAGTGTCGAGAAATTACAGTTAACTACCAGCTACTGGCATTAGTCCAAAAGTCGAACACGCCGCTCTCGTATACCCTTTCAGCATAATATTACAGGACTAACGTTCTAGCGTAGAGTTGGAGTAAACATTTCTCAACATCATCTCAACGCACATTTTAACTACATTCTAACCTATCATTTCTGCACGAAGTCTTAGCATGTCATTCAATGCGCATTATTCCAGTGAACAAACTATAGGACAACCAGTAGTTTAGAATTAAAGCGCAGCAATTTGGTAGAATATTAGCTCTACACACAAAATGGATGCAATGCAACTTCGCACATCATTTGTTTTTTTTTTTATACTTTTCACTTGAGCCGACGAACATAAAAGTGAGCACTGCTCCAAACAAGGTCAAATTAAAACATACTTTTAATAGATTCCAATACATCATTTCGGCACAACATTTCCAAACATAATCGTATTTCAGCACATACTTACAGAACAAAATACTATCACGCCATTCAAGTTCTAGCATACATTCCAATACGTCATCCAATCCAAAACGTGACTTAAGCAGTTCACTCCGAGCATCATTGATATACAAATCATTTCGAACACAACATCACATAACGCTATTATAGCTCTGTATCCAGCACACTATCCAGACACTGTATCCAGCACACTATCCAGACACTGTATCCAGCACACTTTGCCAAAACGCTACGTCATCACACTAAGCCCCGCACCTTTCTTGCAAATCTTTTCTTTTTGTTATTGTTTTTACATTTTACACATTGTTTCAACAAACCATCAAATCAAAACATTTTAGCACACCTTTCTAGCACTCTGTTTTAGCACACCATTTTAGCACACCATTGTTGCATCGTGCTCAAACTCGATATTCGCAAACAGCAGGCGCGCGTTCCTTTCACAGCAGACGAACAACTTAATTTTTTTTTAAAAATATTACTTTTAGTTAAAACTATCAGATTAAGTTAAAAAGCTGTAAATATTTTTGTTAGTCAATTATTACAATTTTTTCAATCGAATACTTAAAATAAAAACATCTGCATTTATCATTTCCCACTGCGTTAAAAAAAAATACCACAAGCAAAAATAGCTCTGTCATTTTTCTATTGTGAAGTTGACCTTTCGGCACGATTACGTCTAGTGCGCTGCGTCAGAAGTAGGCTATCGGGGGTGGGAGGGGGTGTTGCAGAGGCGTCACTAGGGTTGGTGTCACCCGGGGCGGTAGCTCATGGTGTCACCCGGGGCGGTAGTTCATGGTGTCACCCCCTCATGATTTAACTCATAGAAATCCTCCGAGTTTTCCAGTGCCAAATAACGGGAATATATAGAATTTTACGGTCTGGTGTCACCCCCCTGATGGTGTCACCCGGGGCGACCCGCCCCCTCCGCACCCCCTAGCGACGCCACTGGGGTGTTGGTTCCTACATGGCAACACTTTTAAACAATTTTATTAGAATTAGAATTGTTGCAATTTCGGTCAACTACAAAGCTTTTTTCTTGGAAGGAAGTTGGAAAATGTATTTATTTTGAATCCCAGCATAGGAAGCAATCTTTATCTAGGAAGGATTTCATTTTCGGCGTCAGATGTCAGAATCCAATGACGCTAATAGACACAAAACACACACACATACAAACGATTACACACATGCACGCACACACACACGCACACAAACACACACACAGACGTACACACACACACGCATGCACACACACGCACACACAAACACACACACAGACGCACTCAAACACACATACGCACACACAAACACACACACCGCACGCACTCACAAACACACACGCACACAAACGCGCACACAAGCACACACACACACACAAGCAATAACACATACATACACAAATCCCCAGAGTTATGCCTTCTCGTGTCTTCTTTAAATTTAGAGAATTATTAGACTGTATTCATTGGTCTCAAGCTACAGCTACGACGC
>MUZC01002350.1:806102-823602 GCA_002072015.1 Radix auricularia | reverse complement strand
ATGAACTGAGTATAATTCCAGCATCTGATCTCGTTTTACTAGTTACTTCAAATGACAATTTACCAAGACGCTTGAAATTTTAAAGTATGTTTTTTTCGGAATTATTTATGTTATTGTGGTGTTTATTAACGGAGAAATGAATAATCGTTCATTTTTGAATAAAAACAAAGTAATCTTAATTTTATTTAATAAGTTACCTTACAATAGTTTTATAAAACCTGAAACAGTAATATAATTTACTACTTGCAAGTTAAACACAATATTTGAATCACTATGTCATGAAGGTACTTGTTAGCGCATCATTCTGCGAATGTCGAAATTCCACGCTAAAACTGTCGTGCGATATTGATACTACATATATTCGGACCAGCGGTGATGTATTGTTGTTTTTTTGTGCAGTTTTCTTACAAAAGCGCCATCTATGACGTATACAGCTTAATTTTGCAAACAAATAGTTACCTCTTTTTAGCGATTTTAAATTTTTAAACTGTTCTGCGTTAGTTATAACAACCACTATGTAATCAAACAAATATTGCACGAATCCGTTAATTTAAACTCAAAATTGAGATTCTTTTTGTTTCACTATGGTTTTCCCCCTTCAAAAGAAAAAGGGCGGTTTTCGGAAGAGGCTGGGTTTATTTTTCAAATGCCCAAAAAATGCCGCCCTTTGAATGAGTGCCGCCCGGGGCGGACCGCCCCCTCCGCCCCCCCCCCCTAGCTACGCCACTGCATGAAAACCAAGATGCTGCTAGTTTTCAACCCACTAACTGGGATATGTGTGCTCTTTTCCAGACCTTCAAGCCCACAACAGTGGCAGAGACATTCTGTTAACATTTACAGATCTGCAAGAACATTTGCTGACTACGCAAACCAGGTGATTATCCCTATGTGATGCAGACCCTGCAAAATGTCTCCCATCGTCTAGATGTAGTGTAGGACTGTTATCGAAGTGACAGCTTAACAGCTTTCACAAGAGAGCGCCGATGACTAGAGAAGAGAAAGCGTGTTACGCCAAAGAACGTATTACCATCGCAGTGGGGAAGTTTCTTGCGGGTGGATGCGAACAAGACCCAGTTGTTCGCATTCCTAGCACGATATCTTCTTACAGTACAATCACAGAAACTTATTGTTACCACTCGAGGTCCAGATGTGATCTTCAATAAACCCATTGACCACACGAATCTTTCACCATGTAATCACGAGGAAGCAGACACACGGATGATGCTTCACCTGGCCCATGCAGCTGAACATTGCCGCAGGATTCTGATTCGCACTGTCGACACAGATGTGGTGGTTCTTTCTGTGGCTGCCATGACTCGCCACCCTCACCAGGAATCATGGATTGCCATGGGTACAGGAAAAGACATCCGATACATTGCAGCTCATGACATAAGCAAAGTTTTAGGTGTTGCCAGAGCCCAGTGTCTACCTTTGTTTCACAGTTTTACCGGTTGTGACACCGTCAGCTGTTTTAATGGTATTGGCAAGAAGACAGCTTGGGAGGTCTGGAGCAAATGCGACCATGGTACAGCCACATTTCAAAAACTGTGTTGTGCTCCATTTGAACTAACAGCTAATGACATGTCAGTTCTGGAGTTTTTTGTGACGCTTTTGTATGACAGAGGTAGCAACTGCCATGATGTCAACAGTGACAGGAAATACATGTTTACGAAGACTGGCCACCAAATTGAAAACATTCCTCCAACGAGTGGGACCTTGTTTCAGCACTGCAAACGGGCAATTTACCAAGGAGGCCATATTTGGAGCCAGGCACATGAACGACAACCAGTGCTTCCTGATCCAAGTGAGTGGGGTTGGCAGTTAATGGACAGACAAGGGCAGCCTTTTTGGACTGTTTTGCCACAAGCATCTATGACTTGTCGTGAACTGTTGAAATGTGTTTGCAAAAAAGAATGCAGATCCAAGCGTTGTAAGTGCAACAAAGCCGAATTAAAATGCACTGCTTTATGCAGCTGTGTTTGTGGAGCTGAATTTTCAGCACAACATCCAGTTCAAGCATCTAACACAAACTGAACTAATTGCACCAGATTCAAAAATGTAAGGTCAATTTATCATCATACTCAAAAAATACTTTTTTGGCCATTTTTATGTAAATAAAAATAGAAACTTAACAAACTTGTGCATTTTCTGTCTCACATTTTGATTTGCATTATAAACTGAACATATGTGTCAGGTTTGGTGTTTGTAGCTTAAAAATTATCAGTTTGTCCCCCTTACATGAATTTCTTTAAGCTGCCATTTTTAATGTTACTATAAATAGAAACTGATCAAAATTTTGCTGTCGCTCTGTATCACATTTTATTCAGCATAAAAAACTGAACATGTGTGCCAGGTTTGGTGTTTGTAGCTTAAAAATTATCAGTTTGTCCCCCTTACATGAATTTCTATAAGCTGCCATTTTTAATGTTACTATAAATAGAAACTGATCAAAATTTTGCTGTGGCTCTGTATCACATTTTATTCAGCATAAAAAACTGAACATCTGTGCCAGGTTTGGTGTTTGTAGCACAAAAATGCATGATTTGTCAACATAGAACCCCAGCTATTACGTTAGTACAAGAGATAATATCCAGCTACATTACATAAATAGTCTACTTGATGTCAAGGGACATTACCACATTACAAAGGAGATTACTACATTACTACAAGGGACATTACTATATGACAAGGAGGGAGATTACTACGTGGCTAGAAGGGACATTACTACATGATTACAAGGGATAATACTACATGATTACAAGGGACATTACTATATGACTACAAGGGACATTACTATATGACTACAAGGGACATTACTACATGACTACAAGGGACATTACTACATGACTACAAGAGACATTAATACATGAATACAACGGACATTACTACATGACTACAAGGGACAATCGAGTTACCTGAAACCAAATGAACCCTATCATCATCATCGTCATCATCCCGACAGGTCAAGCAGAAAATAGCCTGATGATTTATGAGCGAAGTTGCGTACTCTGCTATTGGCGATCTCTTATAATCATGTTTAAAACTATTAAATAAAACTGATTGTTGCTTAGTTTTCTATTTTAAAAAAAGAAACATCTCAATCATCTGCAATGAAGCCTCTAAATGTACAATGTTGTCATCAGTGTTACTATCAGTATTACAGGCTTACAAATTACAGCAATTCAATACGTCATGTAATGTTTAGAGAGTATTGGTATTTGTGAGAACAAGCAGAACTAATGATTCCGGGAAATTGTTCAGGAATATCGCTTCCAGGAACTGAATTGTATCATTATTTGGTAATAACCCGACATTTTATAATCCGTAAGGTTACAAGTGCATTTTTTTTATTTATAGAGAGAAGACTCATTTTCAGACAGCGACATAATTATAAAATCAAATAGTTTGCGTTTCTGACAATATGTGAGTTTTAAAAAATAAATCATTAACGATATTTCTGATAAACTTTAATCTACGTTAAAACTGCATTATCAGTATATTATTTTTCATGAAGATATGATCCCCGATTAAATGGCAATAATGACTGCAATGACCATTGGGGAAAAATGTAAACATTGAGCGGGAAAGAGTGAAAAAACATCCTTTCATAATGCAATAAATTTTTTCAATACACATGACCATTCAAAAGTCATTACGGCACTGTTTTAATAGTAAAAGTTTTAAAAAAAAAAAAAATGATTACTATGTATTTAATGTAAAGCTTTATAAAAAGTTCTAAAATATTTATAATTTTTTAAACGAACAAGAAACAGCTATTTGCACCAACAACTGTAAAATATTTTTGATTATAAGAAAACCAGAAAAACTCATTCTATAATATGTTTACAACACATAACTAATCATTTGTTTCGAGAGTATGCGATAGGTAGACGATGGGTTAGTGATGGGTATGTGATGGGAAGGTGATGGGTAGGTGATGGGTAGATGATAGGTAGGTGATGGGTAGGTGATGGGTAGGCGATGGGTAGGGGATGGGTAGGTAATGGGTAGGAAATGGATAGGGATTGGTAGGTGATGGGTAGGCGATGGGTTGGTAATGGATAGGGGATGGGTAGGTGATGGGTAGGTGATGGTTAGGTAATGGATAGGGGATTGGTAGGTGATGCGTAGGTGATGGGTAGGTGATGGGTAGGTAATGGGTAGGCGATGGGTGGGTGATGGGTAGGGGATGGGTAGGCGATGGGTTGGTGATGGGTAGGGGATGGGAAGGTTATGGGTAGATGATGGGTAGGGAATGGGTAGGTGATGTGAAGGCGATGGGTAGGTGATGGGTAGGTAATGTGAAGGCGATGTGTAGGTAATGGGTAGGTGATGTGAATGCGATGGGTAGACAGTTTTATAGCAACAAGCGGCTGTTTGAGAACCAATACAAATGCCGTTTATTGTTTGTATTTTTCACTACAGTTAAAGTGTTTTGATGCTCAGCCTAATGCCCCTCTCCCCTTCTCTTATATCAAACGATGGCGGATCATTACGCCAGACATGTTTTCACGTCCGGCACGGACCACTTCATATCGACCACGGGACCTTTCGCGAGACAACTGGTGTCCGTTGTTTACCAACACTCGATGACGTCACGGGGCCCATTGTGGTCTTCGCATAAATGATTCAGGCCAGAGCCAGAGAACTAAGACTTGGCCCCGTCTGCGGAGAACTGGCTGGTGTCCGTATGCTCTGAGCCTTATTGATTGTACACATGTCTGCAGCATGATTGAAGTTTTGTACTCAATCCTTTAAAAAACGGGGGTTTGGGGGGGGGGGGCGAGTTGTGTAACCTGAATCCAATTATGTTATTGTTGGACAGTTAGTTTATTTTTCGTAGCCTACAAACAAGTTTTATAAATAAACATCTTGGGGAGGAGATGGCGAGGTCATAAAATTGCTACAATTATGTGCGACTGTTCTGCCTGTTTTCTTGGTTATTTCTGAGGGTAATTTAAGCAGCCTCATTAGTTATTACAAATATGTCCTCGTTGTGTGATCTGGTATGTAGAAACGAATATTGATTTAATAACACTAGCTGGTGTTTCAAACTATTTTTAAGTAAATAAAATAGATAAAAATACATTTACCTAAAGACATAACTAAGAGAAAATGATAAAATAATTCATTGTTTTCTTTCTTTCTTTCTTTTTTTTAAGCCCTTCTTTAGTGAACATGTGTGCTACTTCACGTACATAAGAAAATAATTGAATGAATAATAGATGTCTTGAGGTTTTTTTTTTCTTCTTTTTTTTTCTTTTTTTTTTTAATTTAAAGTGCGCATTTCTCCGATTGTTCTGTTGGGTATCACTTTGCTGGAATCATCCTTCGGAGTTTTCGTTCTCAGGCTTTTCTGATCCGATTAATCTGATCGTGTAGAGTTGTGTCTTAAAACCGCTTTGAACTTCATTCAGATTCAAGTTGAAGGCATTGCATTGAATCTCTTTGTATCGTGGGGTCAATTGTTCGAAATGTACGTCTTATCTCACAAACAGAACACACCGCGGCTTTCAAGGCGCAGGGTCGTTGGAATCGGTGGCGTAGAAAGCAAAAGGGACTGATGAGACCTTCAAACGAGTTCTTCTCTCCGACAAGTTCATGGAGTTTTTTTTTTCGCGAAAGTCGTGATAAGGGCAATAATATTTTCTGTACATGGATTTTTTTTAAAGGTGGTGGTGGGCAAAACTCGGGGGGGGGGGGTAATGAACAGGTTAACACTTTCTTTCATTCATTGTTTATAAATGACTTGAAACTCAAAACCTTCAATAAATGACATATACATAAAACATGGCCGATTCTCTTTCTTTTCTCTCAGATTCCGCCCACGTGCTAGTGAATAATGGAGTTAAAGTTGTTTTAAACACACGACGCCGGCTGGGATTTAAAACATTAATAATAGACCAGCTTACCCAGACAACACTACACGCAAGCCGTTGGGAAAAGCTTATGGTTAGGTAGCAATGAGAAACTCTCTATTCGATATGTCATTCGATGATTACACATTTTTCGGCTTCCGCTTTCTTTAAAACAATTTTTAGATCGGTTCAATCAGTATGACCTACCTGTCGAGTTTTACATACACAAGGATTGAATAATTAATTTTTATCAAATTACTTTGGTTAGACAAAATTATGATTTAAACAAAAATAAATAAAATTTGGAGAACTCTTGCTGTAAAAAAAATAGTTGCTGCTGTAAATTATTTTTCTTCCCACACGTGAGAGCTCGGTAAAGGAGACAGTGCTGCCACAAAGTCATTTATTTAATTCTCATTACTCTGATGGTCTATCTAGTAATAGTCTAAAGATCTGTGTTGCACTAGTGCAGAAGACCATCACCTGACTTGCGCTTCGGCCGAGGAAATGGTCTGAAATGGTGTTGGTGGTCTGTCTTTCATCAGCCTAATGACTTATAACTTCTCTGTATTAGTGCTAATGACCTCGCTTGCACTAGCGTCCCGTGTCATCTGGTCGTAGAATATGATAGAAAATAAGTAAAGAATCATCACCTTTTATACATATAGCCTATTGGAAACAAGGTTTTTATTGCTTTAAAAAAAATATCAGGGCTGCGGAAATTATCGATTAATTTATTATCGATAGGTAATTTTTATATCGATTAAAATTATTTTATTCGATAAAATAGCGATTAAAATTATGGTACACCTTCTCTGCGAAAACACTAATTATCTATAAATAATCAATTATTAATAATTAAAAATAGTTGCTTTTTTACGTACAAACTTCTCCATTTAAAAAGAAAATTTTAAAGTGTAAACTTCAAAATAAGCTGTTTTATAAGAAAGTGATATCAACAATTAAACATTGTATTTACTTAATTAACAATAACGAAATTTAAATTCATTGACATTATATATTGAACTACTTATATCTAAATAAAACAAATGTGAATTGCCTGTTTTTGTTACTTCCCTTGAGATTTTCAGTTTAATGACGTCATACATCTTATCTTTAGCTTTAATCAAAATTATCAAGGAATTATTCGTTAAAGCTTCAAAAGTAAAGGATTAATTTTAAATCAATCGATAACAGCCCTAATAAATATAAATGAAATAAATAAATAAAACTAGGGACGAGCGTCGAATCGATTCTAACTGTGTAATCATTTCTACTAAACTATTGATTTTTATAGGATGTTATTTATCCTCCTGCAAACTTTTTTTAATGTTCAGTCCGTCTAACATAAACCAACTTGGCTCGCCCACAGAAGTCACTAGGCAGCTGATGAAAGCGAAGATATCATTACAATACAGCTTGTGCAAAAGAATAGCCTGAATTCATTTTTTAAATCAAAAATTGGTATAGAAAATGGCGGAAAGCTTCACAAAATACCACGCATTCTTTTCAAAGTAGGAGGTTGGCTGAGAAAATGTGATTGTCACCCTCTGCAAGGATAAATGCAATTTTGTTTAAAAAAGTATGTCAATATTAATTGCTTGAAAAATTTTGGGGGGATGATAAGTAGTAAGATTTGATATTTTGGGTTGCAACGTCTTTGTTACAGCATTTCAGCCAAATTTTAGTTTTTATACCCCCAGTGATCTTTTCTGGCTGAAGAGTGCTTGTTATGTGCATATAATATAGACATTGTTTTCTTTTGTGCTACTTTCAAATGGAAGGCTAGCTACAAGTTGTTTTTTGTTTTTTGCATTTCCTAAAATTTTATTCTTAACATATTATAAATGTCAGGCCACGTTATTTTTTTAAAATTATTTTTAAAAAACACAAAAAACATGTTTTATACTCATTGTTTTGTTTCCACATTGTTCCTGACGTAAAATTATTTTTAAAAAAACAAAAAATAACAAAACTTGTTTTCTTATTTATCGATGTAAAATATTACTTTTGATTGTTAATCCAGCCTTTTGTAAAACATTATATCTCATCCTTGGTCGTCTTACTTTTTTTTTAATTTCGAAATTTCCCAGCGATGTAGGAATTAACCAAAAATGGCATTAAAAAATAATTACCCTGCATCTTTTATAACATGCCGAATTTGGCGTTCATTAACACCGCACCAGAAATTAGCGCTACGCCTGGATTTTCGGAAGTGCCAGGTTTTTCCAACAAAAGTGAAAACACGTCGATAAAATCTCTTGTATGCCAGATTGGGGCAGACCCCAGAGTGCCAGCCAGAAAGAGATGGATTGGTCCATTCAGTGCCAGAGACACAAAGGCCAGTCTAATTGTATGGGGTTCATTGATTATTCTACTGTAAGTACACAAAAGGACAATGTTTAACGGTCGGAAGGAAAGGGGAAGCTATTCTTGAATATCTTGGCCAGGTTCCCGTTCTTTGTATGACTGTCGGTGCTCGTGTTTGTAGACCTAGTCCAGCTCAGCTTCCATGCCCATGCCCTGTTCTGAGCGGGAACACATTAAAAAAAATCTCTTGGCTATACAGCTCAATAATAACATTATCATAGCGGAAAGATGCTTATTGTATTATAGATAAGGGGATATATTTTATGATTTCATGCAGAAAATGCGTGATTATTTATGGTTTAAGAGCAGGAAGAATGTTTTCGCAGTTTTTATTTTATTGTTCCGAAAAGTTTGATAATGGTGTTTCTAAAGTTATTTTTAAAATTTACGAATGTAATTCTTAAAACTTTGCCCAGTTGTAAGTCAATTTCACTAGTAGAAAATAGAATTACACATTTGTTTTCCGTAGATGAAAAATGTTTCGGGTTTGTGGTGGGGTTGGTGGTTATTATTGGAGAGGATTAAATGGAATAGGCAGTCGCGTTATTTGTTAGTAGTAATATGTTGCGAGTTTTAAAAAAACAACATTGAAATCTAGTAAATTTTGGGATATTTTACCAGCATAATATGCAGATAATAAAATATTTAATTTATATAAAAAACGATTAATAAATTAAAATATGGAATAAACTTTAAAAAATGTCCAAGACTTCAATAAACTTAAAACAAAAGAAAATAACTAAAAATATGAATGATGTTGACACCTATGTTAATGTTTAGACAAGGTTGAGTTATTTGTAATCTATTAAAATCAGATGTGGTGAAAACATGGTTAGGTAAAGAGTAGAGAGCCTTCTTGACAATGTTCACAAATAATCTTAGACGAAAACTGTTGAGGTCTGTTTAGTTGCCTTATTGTTATTTCTAAAAGTGTAATCAATTTTACCCTAAGACTTTATTTTATTTTCAAAACATTATATTATTTATATAGATAACCATTCAATATATGTTGTTTTTAGAAGGAACTCATCATTTAAATGGGCCATATTTTGCCCACAGGCCGGGCACTGCCCTTCCGTGTTCTACACTCGTGATCATATTTCACGTGGCATCGTTAATTACTTGACGTAATGTTTTTTCTTTTAAGGAGAAGAAAAAAGAGAGAAAACCCTGAATCATTGCATGTCTAAATCTCAAAGTGCATAACAATCATTTTGCAGGACAGATTTGCGTGTAGAAAACTCGAAATTTATGGCGCCTATCCATCATGAAGTTTGGCATCACTGTGTTGAGAAGAGTCGCACAATTACGCTGGGATCTTGAAACAAAGCCGTAATTGCTGACGTGGGCTTTTAAAATAGACAGTAAACATCCATCGAGTCCGCTTTCCTAGTAAATCACGCGATCGATACATTATGAATGGTGTTGTTTGGCCCCTGATCAATGAAATATAAATGGTGATGGTTGGCCCTGATCAATACATTATGATTAATGGGGCGGTGGACAAAAGAGTGACCTGCCCGGCAGTTGGAACGGCACGGATGTATTGATCTCATGTTTCAGTTGTGCACCTCAATACGTGATGGCTTATGGTGGCATGTTCGTCCCAAGGCGGATGTATTCAGTTGTGCACCTCAATACGTGATGGCTTATGGTGGCATGTTCGTCCCAAGGCGGATTCACCGCTCGGGCTTCATCGCTCCAACCCACTCTCTTAGGGCCGAAGGCTTTTAGAGCCGACAGAAAATTTACGAGCCCTAATAATTGTTGTGGTCTTTATTGTTGACAGATTGCACGTTTTTTTATTTTGAATTAGTTTCTGAACACTTGCTTATTGTGTTCAATTTCCAAGCGTTAGTAATTTTTGTAATTTTAAAACAGTAACCTAAAGCTTCCGAAAAAAGACAAGTCTTTAGATACAATCTTTCCTCACTAAACTAATGCCAGTTGGTCAGCTTAATTGGTACGGAGAACTACGGGGGGCACAGTCTCAGAGGACTGATGCCAAAGTGAAATTTGCATTCCTTCTTGAAATTGCTGGATTTATTACAGATTTTAAATACATAGAATGGTATTAATTCTAATTTAGAAATACAACACAGAGAAAACTTAATACAACCCTGAGATAGACATACAGGTAAAAACACGTTTCTTATTCCGTATGCAAGAACAAACACATACATGTTTTCTTTCTTCCCGTCCGGAATTCGGATGTGGAATGGGTTGCCTGAGGAAACCAGGAAAGCCAACACTTTATCATCATTTAAAACTCTAATTGTAGTTCAGGATTAGACACAAACCATAGATAAACGTAGGACGCAATAATCTTCATTATAGAAGGTGCGTCTGTAACAGATAAGATAATATAATGTTTTTTTCGGTAACTTTGAGATATTTAGCTTGTAATCTATGTATGGAAAACTTATAAAATCGGAGAGCCACACGAATTCCCTGGGTTCATAGTTTGAGAAAGTTTGCAACAATGATTTTTTCTGGAATTCAACCCTTTGCAGATACTTTTCGGCTTTAAATTATCGTCTTATACAACAGCAGCTTCCACTTACTGACGTTGTATGATGATAAATCAAAAATTATCGACCCATAACAAAAAAATGGATATATTTCTTTAAGATTACATCTGAAATGCCTCTGTGTCGCTTTGAAGAATAGAAAATATTGACAGCAGGGCTTCGGTCTGCATAAGAAAATAGATCTGTAAATTATTGCTACCGTGGACGGGGAGAAGAAAGGTGTTATGGGATAGCTTGTAACGGTTGCTGGGTATCAAATGTTTACTAATGAGAAATATTGGGGGTTGTGTGATTAGAAAGAAGTTGAATATTCATGGAATTGATTAAACTCCTGAGATCGTTGATAGACCATCTCAATAAGACTCCCTGCGAAATAGAAAACGTATTGAGACTGAAAATGAGTATATGAAAAAAAAAAACAAAAAAAAAACAAACAAACAAAAAACAAACAAAAATAAATAAATACATAAATTTTAAAAAAAATTTTAAAAAGCATTCGCATTATACCATTAGCCCTTAGTGAGAAACCGAAAAAATGAATGTATAAATGCCCGGCAATGAATGTAAATTCTTACCAGGGTTGGTATGATGGAATTTCTTTAAAGGATACCTGAAACTTTACATAGTAAAAATACTAATAGGATCTAATGTCTGAAGTAATCAAGTACATGAACATTTACAATGGAGAAAAACAGGTTATACTAGATCCGACCCGCGACGAAGCATACACCGCAGATTTGCTCATAGACATTGCAAAGAAAGGGGGGAAGGAACGGGCACACACAACAGAACAAAGAAATTGAAACAACGGGAGTGACCGTGGTTCAAAGAAGAGAGCAATGAGACACACCTTAATGCATAAAAATAAACACACAAAGAAATAAGAAAACACTCAAAAGAAAACAACAAAATAATTTTTAAAAATGGGGAGAAGCTGAGATGATTGA
The DNA here is from genome assembly GCA_002072015.1 of Radix auricularia. Taxonomy (NCBI): domain Eukaryota; kingdom Metazoa; phylum Mollusca; class Gastropoda; family Lymnaeidae; genus Radix; species Radix auricularia. The sequence continues at coordinate 811,896 of MUZC01002350.1, read as the reverse complement.
ACAACAACAAAACACGTTTCTGCTTCTTTCTTCACGTCTTTTGCGCATAGTGCGACCGGTGCGGGTGTGCACACTACAACATATTTCTTTATATAGACTGCGTCTTGCTTGCTCTAGTTTCTGACGAAATATATACATTATACTAAATATATAGATCTGTGTGAACTGTGAACTGTCCCTTAACCCGACGCTGGGTCGTTGGGGCACCATTTTGAGCTGCACACTATCTCATGCCATGTGTCACTGTTCTGAGCTGCCTTCTGGGAATCGCTAAATGACAGGCCGGTCCACTCTTTGATATTGTCCTCCCAACTCTTCCTTGGTCTGCCTCTTTTCCTTATTCCCTGGACTGTGCCTTGCAATATCGTCTTTGAGATCTCATATAGATCTAGATAATTTATTTAAGTTTTTACTTTCCTTTAAAAGGGGAATAAGCAGATTACGTCAGTTGAGACAATTTTTTTTTTTTTTTTTTTTACAATAGTAAAATGTAATAGACTAGACAAAATAATGTCCAGAAATCAAAGTTACGATGGTGCTGTAAAAACATGTGACATTTATGAAAAGTACATGCCACTCTGAAGAGAAATAATAAGAAAGCGATAGTTAATGGATCTATTATCCAGTAAAAGTCTGAAGATCCTATTTGCACCAGAAGCGCTGTCACTTGGTGGAACATGCTATTGAACGGCCAGTTCTGGGATCGTAATATATGGAACTTTTTGTAGAGGAAGAAGTATTAAGGTTTAAAGTGGAGGAGGGCAGGAGAACAACCAAAGGATGCTGAAGTGTAATACACTGTGTATTGATCGTCTTCATCCTTCACCCTAAGATCGGATCAACAGTCATCAAGGACGCTACAGATAGTTTTGGGGCTGTCCAACATTGAAACAATCAACAAATGAGGAAGAGTTTTCTTTTATCTGTTTTATATCAACCCTCTCTTCAGGTCGTGTTTTAAAACTTCTACGACTTCTCGAGGTTTAGAAGAAACATTAAAGCAGCTGATAGAATCTATTTATTTTCACAAAGTCATTAATACTAAGTGTTTGATTGTTTATAATTTATAGCCCAATATGACCAAACAGAATCTCTTCCGATGCTGTCCGTCAAGATTTATTGTCCCCGATCTATGTGACCATGGTTTTATATTAACTTTGATCTTTAAAAGGAAGGCCGATCAAGAGCTATTTATGATCCTAATAAACAAACAAAAGCAAACTACTTACCAAACATAAATAACTCAAGGGAAAAAAAATTAAATATAAAAAAAAAAAAAGCTGAAACTTAAGAATGATCTATTTCATCTTAACTTTCTTTTAGCCGCTTTTCGTAACAGAAAGGATTCTAAGCAGGCGCGCAAAAATGCATGCACCTGACAAATGATTATTTTCAACATTTCCAAACGGTGTAAAAAAATAAAAACAAAAGCTACTTGAATTAGAACTAACAGAATATTTGTAGAATTTTTTTTTAAAAGGAGAATAAAAGGACTCACTGGGTGTACCAATATGGTGATTATCAAAGCCTTCGGTCAAATACTTATACCTATCTGTCTTGTAATACTTATACCTATCTGTCTTGGAGAGGAAGTTTTGATGAAGCCAAAGTCAAACTTAAACCAACCAACCCAGAGCTGGCAGTGACAATTTTGGAAACACCTAGCCAACGCTTTAAAAAAGGAAGAAAAAAAAAACTATTTCTGAAAGAAAAGACTTAGACACACGAAAAAAACAAATACGACGTCACAAAGCTCCCTCCCCGCCCCCCACTCCCCCCAAAAATATATCAATATACATAATTTGCAATGTATGTTATGAAAGACGGAAGTTTTCAAAATAAATATATTTCAGCTGCAATCTATTTATTATGAACAAATGTTCATCAGAAGAAAAAAAATATATTATAAAATATTCATTTATTTGATAAATTTTTGTTTTATTCATTTATTTCCAAATTAACAATTTTATGCGGACGTTCGAAAAGAATTATTTTTGGTGCGCTGCTTTCTAAAATTAGTAGCGTCACGGACGGGACATACATTGAAAATTATGTATATTGCTGTTGGTTTCGAGATTAACAGAGAGTATTTCTCGCCTTAACATATGATGACGTGGCGTCTTATTTAACCTTTTATTGATATGTAAAGGGAACGAGCTAAAAAGAACCATGGTTTATTTGATGTGTTCAATATTATTACTATTTTTTAAAATTAAATGTCTCTTTTTTGTATGCGTGCATGCTTATATTATGTACGTAATTCAAAATTTAATGTTCTTTATCAATGTATAATATCCGTTATTCGGCTTATGGGATTTACAAGTGGTTTGAGATTGGTTGTCAAGTTTAAATGCGTTTTGAACTACAACGACATTTTTTTTATTACAGCAAATGAAGTTTGTCAAGTTTTGCTTCAGTTTAGCGTTTGTTTTTTGTGCATATTTGTGTGTTTAAAATAATAACATATTTAAACATTGTAATATCCCGCCCCCCCCTAATTGTTTTTGTTTGATTGTCATTTACATGCAGTGGCGCATCTAGGAATTTTTAGGGGCTTGGCGGTAGCGTAATATTTTATGTAAAAAAATGTTGGTCAGTTACTTGGGGGCCCCCTCGAGTGGGGCCCGGGGGATTTCGAATTTTGTCCCCCCTCCCCTCCCATAGCTACGCCACTGTTTACATGTAATAATTTAATGTGTCCTAGACTAATTTTTTTTTAAAAACGCTTTTATTACAGAACTGGAAAAATAACTTACTTGAAAATTATGAAAACTTTTATTATAATACCTAAAACATGTAGACTATATTAAATTATAAATACGTTTAACTACTGGTACCTTAATATTTTCTTTTATCCTGTGATAAACTTTACTTCAAAGGTTGCATGCAAAATAAATAGTTCTTTGTTATTCACATTTAAGACCTCAAGATAAGAAACAACAATGTGACAATTTAATTTTTTTTTGTTATCCCCATTATCTGATAGTGAATAAAACATAGAATGTTCTGAATCCGGTTATATGAAAAAAAACAACTTTTTGTTAATGTGGAGGTAACAAGGTATGGACTAAATGGGCGCATAAACTGACAAGTCCAAATAGATCTTGAAAAGTTGCTGACTTGACAATAAAAACGTTTATGTGAATTACTAACACGTGTAGTTTAAATTTTAAATATGTTTAACTTTGCTTATTGTATGGACAAACTGGCGAATAAACTGACAAGGCATAATCTTCTTCTATTCTGAAGATTATACGTTCTACTATAAGCCACTGTTTAAAGCTCTTATTGCATTTTATTTAATCTTTAAATCTTGATAGAGTCATGGTTTTCCTCGTGCTATAGACCAAAGATAATCTAATACAACGCTCAGGTAGACATAGTTATAAAAAAACAACTTTGATTAGACAACCCATGCCACTTCCGAATTCCGGACGGAAAGAACGAGAATTTGTAAGTAATTGTTCTTGCGTACAGATTAGGAAAGTGCATGTATTACTTGAGAGAATATTCCCTCAAAGCAGGCAGAAGAAAATGATAGTGCTTTTACGTTTGTCTTTAACTTGAAGTCTAATAAAGTTGAATATTTTGGCGCATTCAAGCTATTTTATTGTGTTCCAGATTTCTTTAGACAGATGACACTGCAGCAACCCCAACTGTCGAATTCAGTGAGATAGAGCTGTAGATACCATAACGAAAGAGGTTCTGAAAAAACTGTTGCCAACGAATGCTAAAATTTTACTTTTTAAATTTTAAATTATTAAGGATATTAATTGCACATATTTATTAATTTTTGTACATTGACATCGTTTATTTCCTTTTTTAAAAGAAAACCCTAAATTATTGCTATTTAAAAAAAAAAAAAAAAAAAAAAAAAAAAAACCTATATATTGGTTGAAAAACCTAGCGCTGGCAGCGCTGATCCAACCGATGACCTAAATGCCAAGGGCAGTCTTCGCCTGTAAAGTTTCTATTTCTTAATGCTAAGTTTAAACGTAAATGTCTTGTATGGACAAGTGTACGCCTTGAGTAAAAATTAATTCTTTTTTCAGGGATTTAAGGACTTTGATTTAAATTACTAATTTAGTTTAAGAAACTTACCCAAGATATTTTTTGAACTTATTTTTTTCCAAAGATTATACTTTTTACAAATAAAAAAAACGCTAAGGAATGTGTAAGTGTAAGCATTACCTATGTTTTTAAAATAATCTGATTTCTATTTTTGAAGAAAAATATCAGTTTATATAAATTGTGACTTCGGAGATTACGGTGTTCCATCAGAATTTAACCAAATAAAGATTCCACAAAATAATATTGTCTGAAATGTCGTACTTCATAACGCTGCTATTCAATCAGATATTTCGTTTCATTTTATTGAGTTTTTTTTTATGCCCAACATTATAATGCAATTTTAGAAACATACCTCAAACGATGTCGTCTCGAAAAACAATTATAATAAATCCATTCACATGAGTACTTCAACTGCTAATGCATCACCGTAAACTTGTTTCCCAGTCAAAGTTTACCTGGCTTTAAAAAAAAAATTAAGTTTAAAGATGTCAATTTAAAGTGATTCCAGTAGATTAAATTAATACCTGAGCCTCAAAATCATTGTCCTCGAGGCGCCTGTCAGAAATGAGTTCAATATTATGATTCATGTGGCCTCATGTTCTTTATGTCTCGGAATCAGGAAGTTAGCAATATATGATTTCGAGCCATCCATATATTACGTACGCAAGCAGGGGGGGAGGGGGTGTCACGTCCCGTTGTCTAGGTCTCTTGCCTTGCACTCCATCGCCAACTTGCGTACACACACTGACAAAAGTCCTTGTCATAAAATGCAATGTTTATTCCCCCGAGTATGCAAATCGTAATCTATGTACAACATCTCTTAAACTCTCAGCACATATACTTGAACATCATATAAGCCCTCGGTCCAACTGACCGACCCTGGGCAACGTTAGAGTATCTCCCCGACTCTCTGTCTTCACTCTGTTCACATCTCACTCGCGCTCCTCTCTCTCTCTTTCTCCTTCCTCTCTGACTGACAATTGTCACTCGTATTTATATAACCGACTGGTCGTGACTGACCCTTGCTTGAACTCTCCTGTCCTCTGATCAACGCCCCCGTCATCAGAGTTCACAAACAATCATCCACGTGACCTCGGTGTTTTGACCCATTCCCCCGCAATGATTCTCATACCCCTGGCAGGGCGGTCTTCGAAAAATGGCATTTTGCGTATGGATGCGTACGGGGGGGGGGGGGGGGGGTAGGCAGTGGCGGATTTAGCTATAGGGCAGGGTCGCCCCCCCCCGCGCACCTGTTCGGTCTAAAATGGCGCCCCCCTTAAGACGCCCTTAATGAACACTAAAAAGGTGTAAATAGAGCAGAAAAAAAAATTGTTAAACACGAAACTTTTAATCAATCACTAAAATGCAATACGACAATTTTGGCTTGCTAAATATCGTATTTCAAAACTGCAATATCTGGTTTGGTCAGTCAGTCGCTAAGTGGAAAAGAATATAGAAGCATTGAAACGAATGTTAGGCGTGACATTGTTTTAGCAAAACAGAGGACACAGAGAACAATCTTGCTTATTGATGGTAGTTGTAGAAATACTGTAAATTTTCGTTAAATGTTAAGTTTATTAGCCAACTATGATTCCACTTTAAACAGTTATCTAAAGTTTAAAAAGAAAAATGAAATTTATTTAAGTAATGATGTGCAAATTCATTTAATTCAATCATTTACACCTGAATTATCAGCAGCAATTGATAATAAAGTTAAGTCTTC
>MUZC01002350.1:788638-806036 GCA_002072015.1 Radix auricularia | reverse complement strand
TTTTTTTTGGCTCAGCTGAAAGGTTGTATGCATTCTTTACGTCTAGTTTACCACGTCTACATACTCTTAAAAAAGATCATAAATGTCAATATGAATTAACAGTAAAAACTCAGAAATGACTTTCTGATACAAGATGGTCAAGCAATAAGCATGCAGTCGATGCAGTTGTTGGATCATTCTCTGCTATTCTAGCCACTCTTGAAGATATAAATTTAGGGAAATCAACATAACATAGAGGAAGTGTCGGAGGTCAAAGCAGAAGCTGTGGGACTATCTGTTTTAATAACAAATATTATTTTGTTTTTTCTGATGCTATTTGTACAAAAGCTGGTTGATATTTTCGTGTTATCAAACCACATGTAGCGCAAGAGTATTGACATTGCAATTGCAAAGCGATTGGTCGATGTTGGAAAAAAATATGTTTGTTGAAAAGAGAAGCGATCAAGCTTTTTAAAATTCTTAAAGTAGATGTCTAATCATCTATTAACGAAAATTGTTCCAAACTAGATGTTAAAAAACAAAATTTTAAGAAACTCAAATTTGCAAAAAATAAAAGTATGGCAGGTAAACTTAGTAGATATGAAAGGGCTGATGATCCAAATACTAGTTTTAAATCTGAAATATACTTCACTATCTTGGATACACTACTAAAATAAATAGATGATCGATTTAATGACTTTAGGGGCACAGCTATTTATTTCTATTGTATTGATCCATCAAAAATGTTGGAAGAAAATAAAGATTCTCTTTGAAGTTGATGCAAAATTTACAAACATATTAACACTGAAGAAGCAATTGTTGAATAGTATACCTTCAACGATTTGTATGCATCACAACGTCCATCACAACGTCCATCAAAACGTTCATCTTAACATCCATCACAACGTCCATTACTATCTACAACTAGTGAGCTACAACTTAAAGACTTTCTACCATTCTTGTTTGAAAAATAAATGGCATCAGGGCTCCCTAATTTGTCAATACTCTATACAAATTTACTTGAATCTTCTTGGTAGCAATGATTGAAAATCATCAAAATTATTTGCGAAAATGAAAAACGAACGTCTGTCTGGATTGGCAATAATTTCAAATGAACATGAGAACTTTGACGTAGAGAGGAATTTAAATAAGGCTCAGGGCTCTAAAAAAAATTCGCATAAACTAAGTTTCATTCTTAGATCAAAAAATGATACTATTGAAATAAATATACGTCACTATTTTGAAAACATATCTGTTTATATTGTTTCTTCTGTTTGTCTTCTTCGATGATTTGGAAAATTTACTATATTAGTAGGCTCATAATTATTATTTCTAGGGCTGCAGAAATTAATGATTAATTTCTCGAGTAATAATTAAAAATGTTTAAAGATTAAATTATTTTTAACGATTAATTGACACATTACTTACAAATAATTGGAAGTAAAAAAAAAAGTATATATAAACAATTTTTAAAAATAGCGCCTGATAAATAATGAATATCCTGAAGATAACATGTACATTTTGGTTTTAAAATATTGACTGACGGGAATGTTCAAAATGTTGATAAAGTTTGCCTACTTATCAAACCAAATGAAAAGCGTATGAAGCTAATGGCAGTAATGGCGTTTGACTTAGAGACAGAAATGACGACAGCTCTTCTGATGAATTACTGCGTTACAAAATGGAGATGAACGTTCTTGAATCCATTAATCCAGTACAATGGTGGAAAGTTAATGAACACCAATATCTGATAATGTCATTCCTTGCCAAGACCGTTTTGAGCATACCAGTTACATCAGTTCCATGTCAATGATTGTTCAGTTCTGTTGGTTATATTGTCAATTAGACCCGCTCATCACTTGAACCAATTAATGTCAACACACTTTTGCGTAGTTGGTGAAAAGTTGATATATAAAGAAGACATTCCAGTGTTATTTAGATTTTTATCAGGACGTTAAATAAGTGTTACTTATGACATCATTAATTAAAATTTTTGGCTTTAATCGAAATTAACGATTAATTAATCGTTAATTTTTCAAAAGTTAACTATTTAATTTAAATTAATCGTTAACAGCAATAATATTTAGCCACAAATCTGTTTTTGGTAAAATTTTTAGCGCCCCTTGAAATTCTCCTCGCCCCCCCCACGCAGACAAAGCTAAATCCGCCACTGGGGGTAGGGGGGTCTCCACTGAATGTGTACGGACGCACAACAAATTTAATTTGCCCAATACTAAACATAGTAACGTAAACCACTGAGACTGCAAACGGCATTCGGGACTGACTGAGTCAAGACTGATATGCAATAATGTTTTATAATTTAATACAATCGAAAATCTGAACTTTTAATTACTTAAAAGTAATTAGTATTTGATTCATACCAAACGTTCACACATTGCTAAAATATATCCGTCTCATTTATATTTCCATTTCTTGAAATCAGTAGATATTTATCTTTGGCCCACCAGTGTTTCAGCCGTCAAGTTATATAAACATAACGGGATGGCGATTTCACTTATATATTTACCCCCCGCCCCCAACCCATTGTCACACTTCGTCACAAAAAGTTTTGACCCTCCAAACTACCTAAAAGTCGTATTTTCTAATTGAAAAATAGCATTTGCAAAATACTTTATCATCATTAAATATATTTTAGTGTAGGGCTGCACTCTAATATCGTAACATGTGTGAAGCCATCGAAGACGTCATTAAGTAAATTGTGAGCAACCAAATATTTTAGGGGAACTGTTATTTAAAGTTGCGCATTTTGATGTGACGTCATATTTTTAAACACCCCTCACCCTCTTCATAAATTGCCACGAATGCATCACCCCCACCCCCAGGTGCGTGACGTCATTATGGACTGCCAACAAAAATAATTAAAACCAATATCTTTTGATTCTGGCTTAAAATTCATTTTTCAACCGTTGGCGAAGGGGGGGAGGGTAAGCGAATTTGTACGTACGAATGGGGGGGGGGNTATATATATACCTGCTTTTTCGTCAACTGGTATCAAAAGTAAGTTATTATAGAGAGCTACAGACCTTCAGAGAACTTCGACCATCTTTTAGAGCCCTCGAAGCATCTCTATGCTGCATTGGGCGAACATTGAATATGTTTAGTATTTCTTACTCTTCCTAATATTATTATTTTGTTTGTTGCTTTTAATGAATCTAAATCTCAATAACATAACGCAAATTTCTATATTCTACAGGATTATCTCACTACACAAAGACTGTGGAGAATGTAGAGGACTCTGTGCTTTTTGATGAGGTAAGATGACGAAATTATACACAAGCCGTTTTTTTTTTTTGTTTTTTTTTTTTTGTTACTTTTTTTTATACTTCTTGTTTAAATTAATGTATATAAGGAAAAACAGTAATTATTTGAAAAAACAAGACCAATTACCGGCATTTAAAAGATACTTTGACATTACATTAAAGACAATCTTAAAGACAGAAAAGGGACAACTTCCAAACACTGGAGATGGAAATAGGTTGTGGAGAAGGTAATGGTGTGCTTGCATTTCCGTCGCCCTGAGCTGGCACATATATTTTAACGCACCCTCTCAACAGCTGTTATGAAAATGACTACAACAGTTGGCCGAAAACGCAACCCTTACATCACGAATTAGACAAAAATAGCGCATGGTATAAAGAAGCCATTTTAACCCCTTTCTTTTTCAAATGCCTGTTATTTAGTAGACTTACGGTGCGTCTCTAATCTAGTGACTTTTTTTTTTAGAAGGATGGTGCCTGTAATAGGTCGGGATCGCAGCGCCTGATCATTCACGACCTGTGCCGATACGTCAGAGAACCCTAACACTACACTAGCTGTTGTTTTTTTTTTCATGATTCAGGAAAATTAGTTTTAAAATTTAATGAGATGACGTTAGCAGTGGCCTCCATCTTGGATATTTTGTTTTTTCAAATAAATTTTGCTGTTGATTTTTTGTTGCCTTTGAAGAAAGGCGACACGGGTTTATGGATTTATGTTTCAGGAAGTTCCGCCTCACAGCAATTTTCATATACATTGGGGGCATAAAAGCCACGACTTGGTGTAAGAATGTCTCGGGTTACGGTTTGTGTTAGTAGGCAAGGATATTGAACAAACAAATTAATCAATGTTTGTAAAAAAAGCTGATATAACAGCATGTTATATCTAAACATAGAAAAAAATTATAGTATGAAAACGCGTTAGTCAGATGGGTGAGACCTAACATAGAACCGAAAGGCATCAGCAGCGCTTTGAAAACCTTTATTACTCAATTATTCGATCAAAGAAACCCTTTAAAAAAATAAAGTTAGACTTTTTAGTGCAACTACATTTTAATAATTTCAAAACCGTTGGGACTTAAATTCTAGCAAAAATTCATTTCTCTGTTTTTTTTATCTTTGGACAATGCTCTGTTCTTCTCAATCATTTTCTTCTGAATATTTTTTCTTCCTTTAAACATCGGTTCTAACTGCTTTAGGTTTCTAGTTCAATACTTCTTATTATAAACGACCCAAAAAAATTCTTCAGCTATAGGTGTTTTTGATCAGGCAATACCCATACAATACTGTTGTAGTAATCACGAGTCAACTGTTTGTTAGAAAAGACAACTATGATATTTGTTATCGTATTTGTTAAATCTTAAGGAAACGATTATCAGCTATTTATCAAATTACAACTCTACAAGAAACAAACTCAAACTATTAACTACCAAATAAAACAGGGAATGGAACTGTTCAGACACTATTTAAAAGATTAATTTTAACTCCACAATACGAATCTTTTCATGTAGGTTTTTTTTTTTAAACATGAACAAACATGAAATGATGAGATAACGGATTACTTATAATCGCTAATTTTTCTATTTAAAAAGAAAAATCACAGTGTTACTAGCATCTTCAATCCTCCCAATTTCTTTGTGAACAATACAATCATGGACTAACTTAAAAAAACTTAATTAAAATTCGCATCAAGGAGTTCGTTGCTGTGGGTGTTTGTGTGTAATAAATCAATAACATCCATTAGTCGATCTTGAAGACTTTTGAGATAATAGAAGTCATTAGTGCGCACCATGAATGGTGTGTTTTAAGCCAAGAAGGCCAACAACAACAAAAACTTAAATTCTCATAAATGAAACTTAGGTACCCAGTCAAAGCCTTTCAAGAGTTCAGAGTGACATAAAAATGCCAATCAATGCAGCGGTGGCCTGGTGAATAGAATTTATAGGCAATCAATACCTGCGGGATAAACGAGCAATACGTGCAGTCAATGGAGCGCCGTTCACTGGAACGATTCAATGGACTGTCAGTACTCTCAAACAAGCCAATCGAAATAGACTCTACGTGTTTAGAGGCGCGTGACCTCGTCCTGGACAGTCCCGTCGTAATGATCATCTCCATCGAAAAACCTTCACTGCTGTTGAGAGAACTACCGATATAATGTTTCCATTTGGGGGGCAAAAATCAATATTGTTAAAGTCGAGTGGCGGGAAAGTAAACAAACCCAGTGACTCGGTGAGAATTGTTTATAAATTACCAAATCCAGTGACACGGTGAGAATTGTTTATAAATTACCAAGTTTAGTTTTTGTGTTGAGCCAAGATTAGAGGTTACATTTTTTTTCCATGCAAACGTTTATCTGTTCCATTTGTAGAGACAAAGTGTAGTAAAACGCCAAGATACCTCCACCCAAATCAACTTTTCCATTTCCCGTTGGGATAAAAAAAAATGTCTTTCTGCATTTCCACAAAACGATTATGTCATATATTTTTAATTTACACGAGAAATGGTGCGGCGAGTTGGGCCCTGGGGTATTTGGGTTTCCACGGGAGCAATTTGTTATCAAAATGACGGTAACTTTTAACCCTTCCAGCTTCCATCTTTTCTCTCGAAAGGTCGCCATTGCCATCAGATTGCGACTTACTAGCGCCTTCACTCTCACGGGACTTTGAATTGAAATTCCCAACCTTTACAAAGCAGTCTGAGCTATTTCCCCAACTTATAATACATGATAAAGCAGTATTACTATTACAATAAGAAATGGGGGCCAAAAACAAAAGTTAACCAGTAATCTCCCTTGAATAGATTTCGATAATTCCTATACATTCATATAGAGTCTATTTGTTTTAAAATCTCGAGGCATCTTTCATTGCCAGAAAAAAAAAACACTTTTCTTGTGCAATATAAAAAAAATCTCTCACAAATTCTTCAACTTATTAGTATGAAAAAGATCACCGCCTGACTATAATCAATATTTAAAGCAATATCTATAATAATAAAAAAAAATATGTCATCCACAAGAGAAACGCAGTTAAAATAGAAGAAATTTAAAATAGAGCTGCCAGATTCATTACTTGATAATATTCAAAATGGACACGAGAAACACCATTATATATATGTCATTTACCTAGAAACACTAGAGGGTAGAAGAACAAAGAGCAAAGTAGTAATAATGCGTTAGGCAATAAATACTAAATTTGACGTAAAACACAGAGATATAGTAGTACCAACCTCCGATAGACATATGGGTAAAACTATTTTATTATTCTTTATAAAAGAACACATTCACATTATTATTCTTCACATCTGGAGTTCGAGCTTTGAATATGTTGCCTGATCAAACCAGGAAACAAAAACACAATTAACATCTAAAAATCAAATGATAAAATTCACGACTGGAAATAAACCCCGGATAATCTTAGGGTGAAATAATATTCTGTATTGAAGGAGCGTCTGCTGTAAATAAGTTAATATCAGACAAGATACCAGGTTTATTTTTTTTAAGCAATACTTTTGTGTTACGTGACAATATTGACGGCCCTTCCGGAAAAAACGTGGTAAAAAGAATTGTATTTCCTACTCAAAAACTGACTAACTATACATTCATAGTGAAAGCAGCGTTTCTTCCAGCACAACCACTTTTCTCTATACATTTTTTGTAAGAGAAGATAACTGTACTTGAGTAATCCTGACTCTCAATAGATTTATGTATCGACTTCTCCACATTAGCACATTTTAAAACTTAAAAATAAACAAAGCTACTGGCCCAGATGAATTACCTGCCAGGTTATTAAATGAATTAAGCAATGAAATGTCCCCAATCCTTTTAGTTCTCTTTCAAGCCTCTCTAAACCAGGATAAAGTACCCAAGGATTGGAAATTAGCCAATGTAACGCCACTCTTTAAGAAAGGTGATAAGTCCGACCCTGGTAATTACAGACCTGTATCACTTACTAGTATCACCTGTATATTACTAGAACACATAATATATAGCAGAATAGTTAACCACCTTGACAAATATAATGCCCTATGCCCACACCAACATGGCTTTAGGAAGAACAGATCATGTGAAACACAATTGATAGGTCTAATAGATGATCTATCAAAAGGCTTAGATAATAATGATCAAATAGATACAATATTACTAGACTTCTCAAAAGCATTTGACAAAGTTCACCACCTTAGTTTACTTAAAAAACTTAAATACTTTGGAGTCTCAGGTCCCTTACATCACTGGATCCAAGATTTCCTATTGGGTAGGGAGCAAAGTGTAATAATTAATGGATCTAAATCTATACCAATACAGGTTAACTCAGGAGTTCCACAAGGAACTGTCCTAGGTCCCTTACTATTTTTAATTTATATAAATGACTAACCCAACAATATCTCAACAGGAACTAAAGTTAGGTTATTTGCTGATGATTGAATAATCTATAGAACAATCAAGTCAGAACAAGATAGCAAAATTTTACAAAAAGACTTAGATGAATTAATAAAATGGGAAGCTAACTGGAGTATGTCCTTTCACCCAGAAAAAGTCAACTGCTAAGAGTAACAAAGAAAAAGAAACTTTTACAAATGTAACAAAGATATAAAACTAAAATGCTACCTCACCCTGGTGAGACCTATACTAGAATATGCATCTCCTGTATGGGACCCATCCACCAAAGAAAATATTGATAAGTTAGAGCAAATCCAAAAAAGAGCTGCCAGATTCATTACTGGAGAATATTCAAAACTGACAAGAGTAACACCGTTAGTTAAATCATTAAACCTTGAAACACTGGAGGATAGAAGAACCAAGAGTAAATTAGTAATTATACATAAGGCAATTAATTCTAATTTAGAAATACAACACAAAGATAACTTAATACAACCCTCAAATAGACATAAAGATAAAAACACCTTTCTTATTCCATATGCAAGAACAAACACATACAAGTTTTCTTTCTTTCCGTCCGGTATTCGGGCGTGGAATGGGTTGCCAGAAGAAACCAGGAAAGCCAACACTTTATCATCATTTAAAACTCTAGTAAGAATACAGGACTAAACACAAACCATAGAAATACGTAGGACGCAATAATCTTCTGTAGAGAAGGAGCGTCTGTAACATATAAGATAAGCATATACAAAATAAGTATACGATACAACAAATAAAACAATCATCTAAATAAGTTGCGATCTGATTCAAAAAATAATATATAATGGGTCAGTAAATATTTTGTTTTTTATTTTTCACAGACAATAAGCAATCCACGTCATAAAGTAAAATGCAATAAATGGTTTTTTGAAGCCGTTTTATTTTCACTTGTTTCCAGATGTTTGAGTGGCCAGTTGCCCGGCCGATTGAAGCCGAGGAGGTCATCGATATCCAGTTGTACAACTACAACAAATACCTCAGCAACAGGTAAGGACAAGACAATGAATGTGTTACAAGTACCTCAGCAACAGGTAAGGACAAGACAATGAATGTGTTACAAGTACCTCAGCGACAGGTTAGGACAAGACAATGAATGTGTTACAAGTACCTCAGCAACCGTTAAGGACGGGACATTGAGTTTTATTGAGGACCAAATGAAGGGACCGAAATACTGCAGTCCAATGGCTTTGGTTATGGCTTAAAAAACCACTTTCATTGTGTTAGCTATTAAGAGTTAGCCTTGCCAAAATGTTAAAATGCAACTTCTATTTTAAATTTGTTTTTTCCAAAAAGGATATAAGAAGAAGGGATTGTTATAGAAATTCTGTCCCGCTATTAGAGATTAAAAGATAATCTTTGTAGATCATAAAGTTTTATGGAGAAAAATATTTGACTGAAAAGAAACCAAAACGAGGTTGTTGTTTTTTGTTATTTTTTTTTTGATAAAGAAGAAGAAATCAAAATTATACTTTTTTTATAAGTTTGAAATAAATTTAATTCATTGTTTCATCAGATAAGAGTTTCTGGATCTGGTTTACTCACAGAATAGTAATTATTATGAATTTTGATTATATTCGCCGTTATGATCTAAGCACCTTATAGGGATACACAAGGCGCTTTATTGAAGATTTAGATTTTCCCCAACAGTCTTTTTTTTAAAAGTATTACGCGTCACCATTCTCTTTTTAAAAAAAAATAATAACATATTCTGAGGTACCCGTCTCCTGCTTACATTAAAGAGGACTAACCACTTCGTCATCAGTCCAACAATATCATAATTAAGAGTAGATGGGGCCGAATGAAAGCTCTTTATTTTATCCTCAAACTTTCTAGAAAAAAGAAAATAAGCGTACGTCTTATAATGACAGAACCAAGCTCGTCACCTGACTGCACGATTCTACACTAGGACATTCATCGTTTTTCATCGTCATCGTTCCGTCACGGGAGACGATGCATCACCGTTGGGTTCGGTTGCATTTCCTTGAGTGGTTGTGCAGTCCTATCCTTGCATGACAGTCTTTACCACAGCTTTTACAAACCAGTTCTGTGATTACAAATGTGTTGGCCTTTCTCCTAGCTCCTCTGTCTGCAGCCTTCTGAATTCTTCGCTCCTCGGCTACTACGATGCTCTCTTTGAAAACTGTGCGCCACGTAGATCGATCTTCTGCCTTACACTCCCAGTTATGTGTGCGTATTCTGGATGCTTTCGTGTCCCTTCGGCGGATATCTTTAAATCGCAGGCAAGGGCGACATGTCTTCCTCTTTCCCGAAGCAAGTTCACCATTTAGGAGGTAATTCGGGATGGATGCGGCCAGGGCTCATTCTTTAATCATGTGCTAGCCATCTCAGGACATTGCTACTTTACAAAGTGCATGTAGCGCAATTATATCTGAGATATGCATGGCATGAAATGTTTATTTATTTCAGCCCATGCAGTGAACTTTGTAAGTTTACAAATTCCATTTAGGGAATATTGTCACAAAAAAATTCAGTGCAAGAAATATTTTGAAAGTTTAACCCATACAAGTAAATTTGCTTCATTGCAACACCGTGAAGAGTAAATTATCAGTGCAATGTCAATTGTCGCAAGTTAAAACAAAGCAGGGAACTTTTAACAAGATGGAAATCCCTTGCAGAAGGCATTGTGTTTCACAGAAATGCTAGTCTTATATTGTATAACACTTTAAGGAATGGTTTATTTCTTTAAAAGTTATAAATTCCTTTTCGATTCAACTTGTATCATTTTTTAAAAATCTCGTCGTCATTTTGATCAGGAATCGGCATTCATGGATCAGTATCAGTATTTTGACAACAGTTTTGTGTATTTATTACAGAATAAAAAACTTAGCTATTTACATTATCGTAATGCTTAGTTTAACGTTCCTCTAAACACTAAAATAGAAGACATAACATGATAAAATCCATAGTTTCGCTTTTATCCCCAAACGAGTGGCTAGTGAAACGCTTGAAGTGCTTTTGGCTATCCTATACCCGTATGCGTCTCGAGCGTTAATAAACACAGTAACTCCAGTTTAATATTTGTTCTTCCTCTACCAACCCCTGCCCTCACACCTAATGTCCACCAATGTTTGACGTCATGTGACCGAAAAGACTTGTGGGAACGTTCCGTATGATCCTTCAGGAGCTGATTGAGGTCGGCAATGTCAAGGTCTCAGACTGTCTGCTGGACAACAATAATGTTGTCATGAAGGTCAGTAAATTCTTTTAAAAGCTAATCCTTCCTTTGACCATACTTTGATGTGCTTCGGGCGTGTTTTAGACTTGATTCTGTGAATTTAGTATCTCCTGATTTCCGTTCTTAAGTTAGACTTTAATTTTGAAACATTCCGAGTTCTAAAAAGTGTGTCATTGGCATCAAATTTTCTTTTAGATATACGCTATAACAGATTTTAACCTCAAACCCAAATTTGAATTTTTAAAGAGTAATAGTTTACTTGCCCCATGAGAGTATCTGAAACAAAGCGTTTGCGAGACCATTGGGCCCTCCCCGTTTTACCTCGGGTCGACCCCGCACAGAGAGGTACCTTGATTGCGAGAAAGAATATCGTTATTGGGGAAATGAATAACGTTCCCCACAGATTCAACTACACGGAAGATTGTTTTAGAATGTGATGAGTGATATGGGATGTTTTTTAATGTTATGAAACTTGCATTAAGTTATTTATATCTAAATATGTCTTTACGATCTGAAGGCCGCGAAATCTCTATAGATCCGCGGGGAGGGATGAGTTTTACTCTTATTATAAAATTTTTGTGAAAATTCAGTTAATCATCTAAGTTTTCAAAGATGGTTACCATCTAATATGGAGCTCCGCCATCACAGAGCTAAAGGGTCAAATTAGAAATCATTTTTAAAAAAATAATAAGTCTACCTTCTGTTACTTATAACTTGGTAGATCTTGTTAGGATATAAAAAGGAAGATGCCACTTAAAACATCTATGGTTATTATTATTCTGCAATTATTTTAAAATAAATTAAATTGTGATAGACTATATACATTTTGCTAAGCCATGTTGGAATTTTAAAATGTTTTAAAGACATCGACTGTTTTCATTATTTCGTTACGTCCAATTTTTGAGTTGAAAAAATGTAACACCTGAGACTTAAGTAGATAAGCTTCTTTCAGTAAACAAACTGATTATTTTTTAGCCACCAGCAATTTGTTAAGTCATGAAAAATATATATTTTTATCCCGTTAAAATAAAACCACAATTTAGTACCGAAAGTTAGCCAGACCACGCTCTGATGCGTGCTTGTAATATTGCGATTTTACGGGGCCTGAAA
Source organism: Radix auricularia (assembly GCA_002072015.1). Lineage (NCBI taxonomy): Eukaryota > Metazoa > Mollusca > Gastropoda > Lymnaeidae > Radix > Radix auricularia. Next base: position 794,059 of record MUZC01002350.1, on the reverse strand, counting down.
CGTAATATTTTTTTTAAAAAAACACAGATTAGGAAAAAAAAAATTAAAAATTCATTTTTAAAAAATATCGTCAAAAAAATTCTGTTGGTTTGTTTCGGGAGTTAACAGACAAATTAATGTTTTTCTTTTGCAACTGACAAACCTAATACATTATAAATGTTTCTATGCAAACGGGAAGAACGCCATCGGAAAATGAGTTCAGAAAGGTGAATGATTCATACATTAACAGATGAACTCATGGCGTCTGGGGGATTTGGAGAAATGGAAGCGCTATTTGTCAATACGAGTCGAAATAAAAAGAGCGGGGGAAAAAAAAGAAATTTGTGAATGAACGGTTGGTGTATTACCTGATCTTCATTCTCTCTTTTTTTTTTTTACTTTTCCTTTAACAATATTTACAACAATAACAATTGTTGTAAGACCCAAGTCCTTCAGAGATTCGCCATCTAAATCTGTTGGTTACCATTTTTTTAAAAGCATTCTTTGGAAAGATTTTTCTCGTGTTAACTTTGTGTATTGTAGAATATTGAATTGTTTTGAATGAAAGAAAACTTGTTTGCGTTTTATTTATTTCGGTAAATTCTAACCACTGTAAAAAAAATATTTTTCTTTTAGTTTATAAATGGCAACGAGTGACCAATAACCGTACATGAGATAAAAACTCTTTGCAGATGATAAGTTTTAAAAAAATATTCTTTTAAAGCAAATAAAAAAATATTATTTAAAAAAAAACAGACAAACAAACTCAACACAGCATAAAAATGAGATCTTTAATTAAGATCTTTGTGACAACCTGTTCGTTACCTGTTTGATTAAGCAACATCAGTAAGTTTCTTTCGGCATAGCCATTATAAACCAACAGTGTATCTTCTTCCTTGAAATATATAAATCATTGATTTCATTGCGTGGGGTCAGTATGAGTGCTTTATGCTTTTTGAAAGGATTCCTCATGTGATTGCAATTGCATTGTGTTTTTTTTAAACAGACAATTTTTAAAAATATCTTAATAATGACAACGATAACTATTCCTGAAATGCCGGTAGCAACACTGTGCACCTTTGTCTATGATGAACTGTGGTGCTTGTTTTATACATTAGTCTTCCGTACGTACAAGGGCTTCGACGTCTGACATCTTTCATTTCTTTAGCTTGCATTCATTCCTGCACTATTCCTGGCAAGATAATTAGTTTTATCCTTCAATTAATAGATTTTTTTTACTTTGATCTTTCCCTTTTACGTGTATCTTTAGAGTGTTTTTGATGTAGTGTAAATTGTGTTTAAAGTGTATTTATTTTTATTTGTGGTATCAATTCTTTTTTTTTTAAAATTGAATATTTATAAACAAACGGATGTATCCTCATTCATTAAGAAACATCTTTTAAAACTAAAACAAGCTTTGAAACATAAATTCACTTTTCATCAAAAGCCCACAACACCAAACGAACAAGTATCCCCACACACCAACCAAAATCCCACTTTCTATTATAGTAACAATTTTCATTTCTTTTTTTTTCCCATTAATGACACATTTTCGTTCATACTTTTCAATTATCCTCGATATTTTTTCTCACTAGACGCCAATCTGCAAATAACCTTTCATTCTTCATTTTCTCCCAATCGCTGCACTTCTCTTTCTCTCTCGCTCTCTTCCTCTTCATGTCTCTCTCCCCTCCTCTCTCTCTCTCTCTCTCTCTCCTCTCCCAAGGGATAACAGTGTCATTCGTCTTGTAATCCTATTTCCTGTTTGCTTTGGTCTTAAAAAAATACCCTCTCAATCACTGCTTTTCACTGCGGTAATGTGTTTTTATGGTGTAATATCTGGCTACCAGCCGTAGCTTCTATTTAACAAAGTTAATTTAGTTCCCCGAAAAAAAACAACTTCTAAATAGTGACTTCGCATTCAGATTATATGTAGGTAGACATCTCAAATATAAATATTTTAACGATTTATGAGATAATTCCATAGGAGGATAAAAATTAACAAAATAAAACAATAGTAGGACGCAATAATCGTCTGTATAGAAGGAGCGTCAGTAACAAACAAAATAAGCTAATAGTTTTCTGTGAAGATTAAGTTGTCATTTATATCAGAACATGCACATACAAGGAAACATATTGGAGTAAGCTAAAAGTAAAAGGACCTTTGATAAATGAAGAAGCATTCGATGGCAAAAAAGTAAAGACGCAGCAAAAGAAAAACACAACTGCCCCTTGTACTGCGGGGGGCTCGATTCTGCTTCGAGCAATCACGATAGCCGTTACTAAAACGTGACATCTTTTAAACCTATTAATATTGTTTGTTAATAGTGTTTCAATACTCATCCCTGGAGGTTAATTAAAATTAAAACTGGGTTATTACAATGATACATTAGGTTTCTGCCTTGAAAAAGAAAAGTATAATAATTTGAATAAAAAGCTTTTCGAAAAGATCATTGATGTAGCTAGGGGTTATTCAACCCAATGATTGCAAGTAATTGGAAATCCCCCAACCCCCTTTCCACAAAAAAACCGCAATAGATGGTTAATTGTTGTCACTTTGTTCAGAAAAAAAGGGTGTCGTCAGCGATTGACCGCCTTCTTCCCCTCCCATCTCTTGATACACCAGTGGAAAATAATTCGTCCAAGCCTTACGATGACCAGCGTTAAGACAAATGAGTTTAATGTGAGCTTAGTTCATCGTGTAAGCAAATAAATGGCTTTGGCTTCTCTCAATAATGTATCTAAATATAGTTCCATTTATTTTGTGATCCCATTTATATTTTGTTTCCGCTTATGATCACAATTATGTCGTTTATATTGTGCTTGAATCAATGTTTTGTTTTTTTCTTCATTCTTCCAAAAAAACTTTAGTTAAAGCAATAATTTTTTTAATAATGTTGTTCAATACCATTTATAGTGTAGCAAAACATATGTTTGCACCAGATCACAGACTATCTGCTAGTGTAACTTTTTTCTACCACCCTCACATAAAATAGTACTAAATAAACGCCCCCCTAATAACATCACCTAATATAAACCTGTAAATAACAGCCTCTTAATAACATCTCTAAATATAAACCTATAAATAATATTCCCTTACTAACTAAATGACTAAATATAAACAACTTACTAATGACACCCTTTCAAGAACAGCCTAAATAAAAAAGACCGAAATATCCGCCTTTACATCAGTCCGTAATTGCCCTCAACAAATGCCCTAACAGCCTGTAACCAACAGCCTAATGTTGCCCCGGTTGACATGACTGAAGGTCAGTTTAGACAGTGATTGGTCAGGGCAGCTCTTACTTCCGATGGTGCTAAGCTGTAATCTCAGGAGACTCAAGATTGCTACTGAGGTTGATACTTGGGTTGAATAATTTTTCACATAGACGTGAAGAACGCGGCTTTCTAGAGACTGTTGGGGTAAATTAAGACATATTGATGCAAAAATATTTCAGTCTATGCCATTGAAAAGCTTAGAAAGACAAGCGTGATTTTGATTGAAAAAAGTTGGTTGTTGATTATTTTTACATATTGGAAATAACTGGCTTACAAGCCCGAAATTAGGTCAGTAATAGCCAATATAGACAAGAATAACACCATTAGTTGAATCATTAAACCTTGAAAAACTATAGGATAGAAGAACCAAAAGTAAAGTAGTAACTATACATAAATCAATTAATTCTAGTTTACAAAGATAACTAAATACAACCCTCAGATAGACATAAGGAAAAAGCACCTTTCTTATTCCGTGTGCATGAAAAAACACCTACAAATTTTCATTCTTCCCTTCCGGAATTCGGGCTTGAAATGGGTAGCCTGAAGAAACCAGAAAAGCCAACACTTTATCAACTTTTAAAAACTGTAATAACATTGCAGGACTAAACACAAACGATAGATAAGGGTAGGACGCAATTATCTTCTGTATGGAAAGAGCGTCTCTAACAGATAGGATAAGATAAGATTACTGTTAGGGGTAGAAGGGGAAAAAATTAATCAAGATAGACACCTTCTCTTTCTTCAAATTAAAATGTAATAGGCATGTGTCTCAAGGTTACAGTTATTTGGGGCATAAGTGTATCAGGAAACAACAAATATATGCAATTCATTGCAATTAATTGAAAACGAAGTCTAGAATGGTATATAATCATTTTTGAGGTCAAGTAATGTGTCTTTAAATACTAACCCATCTTTTACAATGAGATTTTAAAAAATATGATTGGATGGAAGGCATCAGTTCATGCACGCTGTTTTTATGTATATAAAATTATAATTTCTGAAAGCCCGGACCATTTTAATTTTGCTAAAGTCACACACACACAATGAAAAAGACAAGAACAATAAACAAACACACAAATAATTTTAGAAGATGAAGATCAGCAGCTTAAAGAAACTTTGCTTTTGTAGAATGTTGACAATGTTTAATCGTCTTGGATCCTTTGGTAAAATACTCTCGACGAAAGACAAGTCTGACAGAAAACTATACAATTTTAAACTATACAATTAAAATATTTAGTACAAACAAAGGCCAGGGAGTAATTATTTTAAAAAATTAATTTTTTAAGTGCAATTCATTTTAGACTGCATCTTAGACTGGAAACACAGAGGGCTCATAAACACAACTGCGGTGTCACTTCGAGCAATGAATTATTGGAAATTTGCGTTTTAGTTTGTTTAAAAAAATCTTTCACATATGGTGCTTTTTCTTCTTTTACGTGTAACAAAGATTGTTGCTTTCGTTCAGTGGTTGACGGCCATGCATTTAAGTTTGATAAATGATGGCGTAACTTCTGTGCTTCTGTATTGTCACTCGTCTGATGTCTCCCCCCAGACAACGATCACGTTTGAACTGACCTACAACGCCCCTGATGGCTCCGTGGGCTTGTGGCAGAGGGGTGGGTTCGAGAGGCTGAGGAGTAGCGAGCTGAGGAGGGGTCTGAACGAGGAGGAACAGATGAACGAACTGAACAAGATGGAACAGAGCTCAGTCATCGGAGACCAGGAGAAGTAAGGCGGCGGTGTTGTTGTTGTTGTTGTTGGTGGTGTTGTTGTTTTAAAATAAAATTTGCACGTGATCGATTTATGGGATGTTTGAATACTGAGATGTTTGAATACTGAGATGTTTGAATACTGAGATGTTTGAATACTGAGATGTTTGATTACTGAGATGTTTGATTACTGAGATGTTTGATTACTGAGATGTTTGATTACTGAGATGTTTGATTACTGTACTGAGATGTTTGATTACTGAGATGTTTGATTACTGAGATGTTTGATTACTGAGATGTTTGATTACTGAGATGTTTGATTACTGATATGTTTGATTACTGAGATGTTTGATTACTGAGATGTTTGATTACTGAGATGTTTGATTACTGAGATGTTTGATTCATGAGATGTTTGATTACTGAGATGTTTGATTACTGAGTTGTGAATGAACGG
>MUZC01002350.1:773877-788462 GCA_002072015.1 Radix auricularia | reverse complement strand
TTTGATTACTGAGATGTTTGATTACTGAGATGTTTGATTACTGAGATGTTTGATTACTGAGATGTTTGATTACTGAGATGTTTGATTACTGAGATGTTTGATTACTGAGATGTTTGATTACTGAGATGTTTGATTACTGAGATGTTTGATTACTGAGATGTTTGATTACTGAGATGTTTGAACACTGAGATGTTTGAATTCTGAGATGTTTGAACACTGAGATGTTTGAATACTAAGATGTTTGAATACTGAGGTATTTAAAAAATAAAATGTTTGCGTAATTACAAATTTGATTCTAAAATGAGTTGCTAATCTGTGAGACGTTAGAGTTTTGTGTATTTTAAGAATTGTGTTATAAATGATATGTCTGAAACATTGTGTAGCTGGAATGGAGGGGGGGGGGGCTTTTTAAGTTATAAGTTCGGCATTTTTTAAATATTACTTATGTTTAATTAGGTTTTTGTTTGGTGTTTAAGTAAACATTAACTAACAAGAATCCTTCTCTCATTTGCTTAATAAACAACCTAATTCATCAATTTTAAAAAATATAAATTTTTAATGAATTTGATATTTGTTTTCGATAACTTCTTTTAAAATTTACAACATATTATTTTCCATACATGTTATCCAAAAAAAAAAACAACAAAGAAACATTAGTTGTTTTAAATATTAAAAATCTCCGCTTATTTTCAATACAAAATCATGTTTAAAAATAAACCAAATGATCAATCTGATGCTATACACCAACAGAGATTCAGATTCCATTTTGGCAAGTCCATCTATGTCCATTAAGGGCTCCGTGCTAAGTTTGGTGTCTAAGTCCTCAACCAGCAAGTCAACAAGAAGGTAATGGTGAACATTTTTCTTTCAAATTGTTATTTAAGAACCGTCAATAACCGTAAAATCATGATCGATAATAAAAAACAACGATTGTTCTTTTGACCTCCCTTAAATTGCTTACATGGAGAAGAAGCACTAAAAATAATCACAAATGTCTTTGTAACATAGATTCGATGAAAGAGATAAAAACTTTTTTTAACGAGTTTGAAATAGGGGTTACCGGATTTGGGCTCAAACAAATCTGGAATCCGGCAATTTTTTTAAAAATACGGCAATGGCCGATTTTTTCTTTATAAATCCAGTTAAGTCCGGCTGAGGTCGGATTTCAAAATTTGAATCCGGTGCAGCCCCAGTTTGAAACCTTCTTAAGCCGAATGACAATTATTTTAAATTTGTACAACAGTGTCACACATATATATCGTTTAAAAAACTGACTGTTAAAACATTTTTTTCTAAGAATCTTCTCTCAGTAATTTAAGGTTTATTTGTTCTCTATATGCGTCGGCTGATAAAGTTTTTTTTGTCAATACATCAATCACAGTCCAGGAAGCAGAACTCTGGGTTCTGTTGTGAAGATGGCGATGATGATGCGACAGAAGTATTCGGCCTCCGACTCTGAGGAGGACAGAGTGACCTTGACTGACCATTTAGATCCAGGTACTAGTTAGGTCCAGTAGAAAAGCTCTAAAATGTTTGTTTGCAGGCTGCATCACAAATTTACCGATAACAACATAGAACATTCAACATTTTATGTTGTAGAGAACGGGGCTGTCTGTATAGTAATAGTTCTGCTGCCACCATTTGTAGTGAACTTTGGTTGTCTCTAAAGTGATATTACCGCTGTCAATATTTGTAGTCAACTAGGTTGTCTCTATAGTGATAGCACCGCTGCCACCATTTGTAGTGAACTTGGTTGTCTCTATAGTGATAGCACCGCTGCCACTATTAGTAGTGAACTAGGTTGTCTCTATAGTGATAGTACCGCTACAACCGTCTTTAGGAAACCTCCGCTGCACAGAACAGAAATGTCTGTTTTCTTATATCTCTTCGCAACAGTGAGGTCAATTTTCTCTCTCTCTCTCTCTCTCTCTTTTATTTCATCAATACATCCATGTACAATTACAACTACTTTCATTTGTCACTCTTTCGTTGACTTGCCTACACACTGTGACACTACGCCGTGGATGAGCCTCCGTCGTTTCGACAGTCTAATGTTAAGTCTGCTCTGCTGTGTGTCCAGACCGAACCAGAGTTCCTCTTTTATAAGTCTCCAAAAGCGTCGATAGGTTTTTAAATCCCTTATACTAACTTCCCCGTCCTGTCTATCTGTTGTTGGCTCGCGGTCGGTTGGAAAAATAAAAGTAAAAAATGACCCACTTCCTGTAATCCTATCGAGCTGAAATTTTTCACATACACTTGTGTCACCTAGCAATGCATTGTTACGAAATTTCAGCGTGATCGAGAGAACAGTAATTAAATTTATGAATTTTTAGTTTATCTCTATGTATCTCTATCTAGCCGTCTGCTCCAAGTGTCACTGGAGTTCACACCTGCCATCGATTACCACATCCCGTGTTTTACAGCTAGGGGGAGTTCAGTCTGTAAATGTTTGTCGCGCGGTGCGTATTATATTGAACAAAGACAATACTTTTAGTTTTCACTTATATATAAGGGATTTACAGTCAAAAACGTTTGTTTTTACAAGTTGTTGTTTTTTTTTAACAGCCTCTTGAACGGAATCTGATAATAAAAGTTTCATGTTGTTCGGAACTAACTCTGTCCCTCCACGATTTTATTTTCCTTTCCAATTCTTTCGCCAGCGATTGCCTATCTACCTGGGCACAATGCCTGGCTTACTGTGAAATGCGTAGAGCGTCAAGTCCCTCTTTTACCCCCCCCCCACCCCCCACACATTTACCGATACTGCAAAATATTTGTAAGTAGTAAGTGGCTCAGTTACAACGAATTATTTGCTGTGTTGATAGGCATCGCGTTAACGACTACACTTAAGTTATTCGTGTCCTGCAGATCGACCCTAAATATGATATTCAACGCAAACTCTTCCTTCCTTGTACTTTGTGCACAAAATTATTCATGTTAAGAACAAGTAGATCTAAGTGAAAATAAAAGATTCACTTATTTGAGCTACGTCCGCGGCCTTTTATAAGGAAATTGGGGCAGAAGAGGAATAATCAAAATGAATTTGTTCAAGTCTACGCTTTGTTATCTTATCTTATCTTATCTTATATGTTACAGACGCTCCTTCTGTACAGAAGATTATTGCGTCCTACGTATTTCTATGGTTTGTGTTTAGTCCTGTATTCTTACTAGAGTTTTAAAAGATGATAAAGTGGTGGCTTTCCTGGTTTCTTCAGGCAACCCATTCCACGCCCGAATACCGGACGGAAAGAAAGAAAACGTGTATGTGTTTGTTCTTGCATATAATTTTAACTGAAAGTAAATTAAACAAATTGTATCATTGAATATCTGAAAAAAATCTAATTTAGAATAAATCAAATATGGTTTAAGGGAAAACGTGTTTTAAAAAAATAAAGGCACAACAAACTGTAATAAACGCAAACCTGGCAACAACAAAAAAAAATTATTTTTTTAAAATTAATGCTTACAATAGAACAAACCAGAAAAAAACAACACTGGAATAAAATAAACTTTGAATTGTAAAAATCCAGGAATAATGGAAACTCGCAATTTAAAAGAAATTGGAATAAATAAACACAACCAAGCCTATCTAAACAAGTATACAGCGTTTCTAAAAAAAAAAAAAGCAAAATTTTATTAGCTCAAAGTTTGTCCAAGCTTCCTTAACTCTCACCACTCACCCACGTACACGACATTCTCAGGTTCTCAAAAACTCCTGGGTTTCTTACACCATTATCTCGATAAACAACAACGTCAGGTTTAATTGTCTATAAACTAAGCCGTGACGCGGTCACCGAAATATGATAGGCGTAGAGGAAATCATCGCTAACATTCTATATTACTTGGTGAAAGTGAAGCGGCGTACACATGCTTTTTTTTAGACGTGCAGTATGAAGGGATTGTGTTGCTAGCACAATGCTCAGACGCATTTACTTTACCCCAACTATTGTCAGATGATTTCGAGGTGCTGAGTGTGATATCTTACATTTCAGACTCCAGTGACCTTGATGCCAAGGCGGCGGAAGTGGCGTCGATGTTGGCGCGAACAAACCGAAACAATGACCAGGAGGATAATCTTGCAGTGGACATGACAGTGCCCCTGGCTGTCCAGGGCAGAAGGTAATCGCCCGTCTGGTCATCTCTGTTCTTGCGGCTAGGTTACTTCGAAATGAAAATGGTTAAATTTCGGAAATATAACATATTATTCTTACTCCAAAGAGACACGAAAAATTTCTGATCAACACATAAGTTAAAGCCGTGTTTCTTATTAACACATTGGAAATGTAACAAGAAAAATAATTTACGAAATGTTGTAAAAAACAAAATAGATTGTATGTTTTAATCTTTTCGTTTGGGTTCCAGTGCTTGCTCATTATGTATTATTTCAATATGTTTCATATTCAGGACACAATATTGTCTTAAAATGAGTTGTACTTTCAAACAGTAATAAATAGGATGGCTGCAGAATTTATCGATTAATTTCTCAATTAATCGTAACAAAATTGTAACAATTATATTATTTTTAACGATTAATCGATCCATCACTTACAACTTACTAGACGTCAAAAAGTTGGGTTTTTTTTCCTTTTTAATTAATTAGAGCCGATAAATAATACTTTTACTGACGATAACACGAACATATCGTCTTAAAACTATTGACTGATGGGAATGTTCAAAATGTTGATAAAGTTTGCGCGCCATGGTTCTAATACTTCGCCTTCTTATCTTATCAAACCAAAATGAAAAGCGTCGTAAGCTAATGACAGTAGCTGAGTCTGACTCAGAGACAGAAAATGACGAAAGCTCTTTTGATGAATTACTACGTTGCAAAATTAAGATGAAAATTCCTTAATCTATATACCCTCTACAATGGTGGAAACTTAATGAACCATGATATCCGATAATGTCATTCCTTGCCAAGACCATTTTGTGCATACCATTTACCTCAACTCCAAGTAAATGATTGTTCAGCTCGGCTGGTTGTATTGTCAAGACTTGAACCAAATAATGTCAACAAACATGTCTATTTGCGTATTTGGTTAACAGATGACATATAAAGGAGACATGCCAGTATTATTTAGATTTTTAACAAGAACTTTTAAAAGTGTTACTTATGAATTCATAAATATTACATTTTTGGCTTAAATCGAAATTAACGATTAATTAATCATTAATACTTCAAAATTTAACGATTAAATTTAAATTGATCGTTAACAGCCCAAATAAATAGTCACGAAGATTATAAAATATATTGACAAAATTAGTTGTTGTTTTTTTTAATTTAAGTTTGTCATTTGAAATATTATATAAACTTCTAGGTTGTGGATTCAATAAAAGTATTGATGCTCTCCCATAGATAAAATATCGTAATATTGAATCCACTCTGCTAGACGATCCTCGTATATAAAACATATCGCATACTTTAAAATTCAATTATACTTAAATTTCTGTGATGTTCTGTTTCTAGGGGGAAATCCTCGTTAATGACAGAGGACTCGCTGATGAAAGCTCAAGACTTCCAGGTATGCTAATTACATCCGTGGGGCGGGCGATAGATAGGGCTAGTACCACTTGGTGATGTGTGAGGGGCAATTCATTTTATTGGTCATATAAACTATCTAAAGTAACCCGGAAAGGGTGCCCGAAACAAGGATTTTGGTTTTATCGTTTCTTGGATATAATGTATGTTATTTAAAATTGGCAACTCATAATCTCTGGTTGGTTTCTTTTAATCTAGAGTTCAAATCTGTGAAATGGACTAGAGAAAGGATAAAATATTTGCGCCACTTTAAATTCCACATCTGCCACCAAATAATAATAGGCCCTAGTCCCACATTTTTCAGATTAAATAGCCATTCATCTGTTGTTTTTTTTTGTTTTTTGTTTTTTTGTTGTTTTTTTTTTTTGAATGACGTTATTGTCTTAGCGAGAAATATAAGTAAATATAGATCTCATAACAACGTGCTAAATATTTCTTAAGTCATTAGAGCACGGAATGCAACCTTCCTTAATGAAGTTAATTATTAGAAGGAAATCCAATAAATCGTATTCAGAATGTAACCCTTGGCTATCATACATCCGTCATGGGGCTGGTGTATAGTGTTAATAGAATCCACCAGATACAATCTCTGTTCTTGCTGTTGTAGAAGTTCATGAATCTGGCTCAGATTCTACAGCTATGGGAGATTTAAAAGTGATGATGGGATCGTGTCTTCCCATTATCATTCCCATCCTCCTCAAACGATTTCACGTGTCACAAACCAAATCACACTTTAAAATATTTGCCTTGTAATTGTGACACCTAACTAGGGTATGTTGGAGAGTTTAGCTCTCTTCAATTTCGGGCATTGCTAGATATTTATACACAAGGTCGTTTAAAAATAACTATTAGGCTTATCAACAACAAAACTTTAGTACGGATTATTTCTTTATACATATAGTTAATTGCATTATTGTTAACTGCGTTGATAAATGTATATATATATATATATATAAATCAGGGCCCCCGGCCTGAAGGGATAAACATTAGAAATTCGATATCTTATAGAATTTATATATGGGCTATCAAGTTATTTTACACCAAGTTTGGTTACGATCTATCCATTTTCCCCATGTTTGTTAATGCTTAAACAATTTGTATATATCTCATATAGGTACAAATAGAGTCTTTAAAACTTAACGAAAATAAAGATTTAGGCCCCCAGCCCCAAAGCAATCAAAATTAGGAGTTCAACGCCGTATTGTATTTTAATATGGGCTATAAAGCTTGTATATTGTAAGTTTGGTCAAGATCCATTCATTTTCCTTGTAGCTAACGCTTAAACTAATTTTGTATATAACTAATATAAGGGGAAGAAATTTTGTCCCCCGGCCCCCATGAATGTCAATGTTCAAATTCCTTTTGCACATAAACCATTCCTGTTTGTGCACTCAACAATTTCTTAGAGTTTCATCGTGATCGGATGAATGGTTTAGTCTGCTATAATAGAAAAAAAGCATACATGCATACTTTGATTTATATAAATATAGCTTTACATACATGAGAAAAACATGACATTAAGGGTCCCGTGGCCCAGTAGGTGCAAGATGAAAATTTTGAAACATTTGTACATTTCAATTATCATATATAATATATTAGCTACATTTGTTGAGACCATGTCACAGAATGGGGAACACACTTTTAAACGTTTACAATTTTGCTTTGTAAATTAATTGAACCATGATAATACATTTTCATGATTTGTGTTGCAGGTGTGTGTAACCATCATAGAAGCTAGGCAACTGGCAGGTCTCAACATGGACCCTGTGGTGTGTGTCCAGGTCGGTGACCAGAAGAAGTACACCAGCGTCAAAGAGTCCACCAACTGCCCTTACTATAACGAGGTATTCTGCTGCTTTCTAAGTCTGCTATTAAGGCTGCATTCTAGTTTTTTTTAAAGAAACAACTGTATTTCAACATTTCTTTAAAATTTTTAATTTATTAATTAGCTTCAGCTTCTTAAACGCATTTTCTTGGGTTTTCTATTGAAAACAGGACCCAAAAAATAAAATAAAATAAAAAATAAATTAAAGATTCAACTATTTAAAACCTACACTTTTCGTTGTATGTTGTCGAAAAATAACTCATTCCATACTTTCTCATTAATTGTATTAACCATATTTTCCTTATTCTGACAGTACTTCGTATTTGACTTCCACATGCCCCCACTGATGTTATTTGACAAGATCATTTCCCTCTCGGTATGTAGTTGCCATTACTCACAGTTTTATTTTAGCATAGAGGAAAAAGTATTTTGCTGTTCTAGACCTTGCTAACAAGTTATCAAATCTCATTCGTGCTATTTAACAGCTTTAACATGAAACTGCCAACTAAATCCCCAAAATATAAACAACCTGCTGCTGATGTGAAGTCATTAAGACATAAGGAATGGTAGTTAGGTAATTTTTCTAGCCAATCCTCAGAAGAACTTATTAAACTTGATAATTAGGCAACACGCGATAAACTAATCAAGTAATACAACAAAACTCTTAAGGTAAGGTAAATAAATGACTATTTGATAGAAATTCATTTTTAAAAACTTCTTCCTTAAACTTTTTTTTAAAATATTTTTTTTTTTACAAAAAAAGGTTGAAACGTATTTTCGTACGTTGCATTATATTAAATGATGTCACTAAATATTTAAATTATTTTCCCTAATGATTATCACTGCTGACAGTGTTTATATTAATGGTTTTAGACCACGTATCTTCAGTGACAATACATTTTTGACCATCAAGATAATTCTGACGGCCTTCTTACTACCAGCCAAATGTGTATGAAATTTAGATCTACATGATTATACGCAGGGGCGTAACAAAGTTTCGGAAATTTTTTCATGTCTCAAAAATATCAGGACGCACCTGAAAAAGTTACTTGTGCTAATGAAAATAATGTGTATCTTATCATCGGGAATTTGCTAAAAGGACGGTCCACACTTCAAATTTTCCGGCTCAACTTGGTTTGGTCACTACTTTCAAAATCTTCATACATAGCAAAAAATAAATTATGAGTTTGCCAAATAAAATAGTGCGTGACGCAATTGTGACGCAATTTTCCTTTGTTATTTAACAAATTTTGATCAAACTTTGAACGGAAAAATGGTGTGTGGACTGACCTTAACAGAGACGCACTATTAACATGAAGTTTACTGAATGAGTAGGACGCAATAAACTTCTTTATAGAAGTAGCGTCTGTGACAGATAAAATATGAATCTTATCAGGGAACATATACAAATATTGTTACGCCGCTGGGTATTAATATAATATAATGGAAATTAAGGTAGAGCTAAATATCGTGTGTAGTACAAAATTGTGTCATGTGTGTATCATACGTGTATTGACTCTATAGTAGCAAGCTATTGACATGCGTGGTTGTTACAACACCTTTCACCTGTGCATGCTTTTCTACCTGCTCACTAGACTTCTAGCTCACTTGTTGGGGAGTATAGAAATTATGGGATATATCATCTACTAGCAAGCATATCCGTTAAAAGTAATGTCTTAACTATTTTAACCATAAATTGATTTTTAAAAAATATTGATTTTAGCTATGGAATCCGGACTGATAAATATTGTTCAACTGCAAGCTAACATTTAATATTTTTCATTATTTGGTTTTAAAAAGTTTTAAAATATTTTTTAAAGTAGCTGTTTATGAGTAATATGATATTCGACTTGCTAAATAAATCTAGGCATCTAAACAATTATAACCGAATGTCAGGCTAATTTAGTTGATGGCATTTCAAGCAGAATTCAAAAAACGTCTCTCTGTGTAGTTGTTTTTTGTTTTTTTTTTTGGAAATAGAATATTAAGTTAGTGTTGTTGATAACGCTTAGATAAACAGCATAGATAAGCATATGGGGTTTCATATGTTGTATTCATTAAGGTTTAAGGAAATCTAAAATTTAAAACCCAAACTTATTTTTAGGACAAAATTTCATTTCCAATAGGGGTCCTATGTTGGTACTTTTCAAACAACACTTGTGTTACTTAGACTTAGATAATGGTCAAAGCACGAAGAGCTTCAGGGGCCTTAAAAGCCTTGGGGTGTTGAGATTAATTCTGCATCAGACAAACTTTAAAAGTTAACACAAAAGATTCATTTCCCGGAGTCAAAGAGGAATTTCGAGGAGAGCCTTGATTAATTTTTTTTAAATTGCCAGAAACATCGAAAGAAAAACATTCAACTCCAGAAAATATTAAGGAAAAGTTTTTCTGGGTTTCTTTAAAAAGAAAAAAAAATGACTTAATTTACGCACACGTTAACACACTATGAAGTAGAGCTATGATTATATTTTTTCATTATTACAGTCACACGATTCAAATGAATGGTCTCTCCTCCGTTGGTTTTAAAATAAGTGAACAATCCATGTGTCTAATGGATATTTGAATGGCATGAATGTTCTTAAAAATGACAATGTATTCTATGGCAAGCTCTGCTACTTTTCTTACCACGGGTATTTTTTTTCGTTGCCATGGAAATCAACACCGCCCCATCTCCCGTCACTACGCGATGAAACCGTTGCTTTGCGTATTTATAATAGTGCTTCCGGTCTGTTTGATGCCTACGTCTTAGCGTTCAGCTATTGGATATTCGCTGACGATATATAGGCATTTACATGCTTCAAAACAGTTTTAGCATTGTACCAGTCTCTGCATGTACACAAATGTCATGTGCTCTAAAATAAAATTTTGTTTTCTATGGGGCTAATTCTAAAACATTGCTTTCGTGATCAGGAAGAATCATTCAATATAACCATCTCACTGATTAAGAAAAATCGGAGAGTATATTATTTTAATGATTAAGAATAGTCAGTTAATGTGATAAATTTTCATTGGTTCAGCAAGATCATTCGTTATAACTATTTCACGATGATCAAGAAGAATCAGCTAATATTATATTTTCTGGGAGTGGCCAGATAAAAAAAATCAAACCATATATTGAAGATTTAAAATGTATGACCTTTATGAATTGAGCTACCGGTAGTGAAAAGTCTGGTTTAAAAAGATCACTCACAACATAAGCTTTTTATTGTATGCCATATACACGCATTGTGATTAAAGGTCTTCCATATAAGAATTGTGTAGACAGGTCACATTGCGATTCCTGTCTTTAAAAAAAATCCCTGAAGTTAAAAATTCTTTAAGTCGTCTGTTATGTGTGCATAACGAAAATAAGAAAATAATTGTAAAATATATATATATTTGTATGTATTTTTTATTAAGTAGAGACAAGCAGGAAGTGAATAAAAAAAGGGAAAATCAAGATGAGAAGTTATTAAAAATTTCCAGGTCTCTAACCAAATATTGATTTGAAAGAAATCATGGGGAAATATTAGGAAATCATGGGGAAATATTAGGAAATCATGGGGAAATATTAGGAAATCATGGGGAAATATTAGGAAATCATTCTACGGGACGTAATAAGCTCTAGAAGCTGCCAATTACATCCCCTTATAGAACATAACTTTCCAAAAAATGAACGAGAAATGAGACAGTGGTCTCATGAGCTATGTGAAATGGGTTCACTTCAAAGACCGTGTGTAATAATTAACTTTGTTATGAAGAAATCTTTGGCATAATTGAAACTATCAGTAGTTAATAAACCGACATATTAAAATTCTTTTCTTTTCTTATTTTTTTTATAAATCGTTTCATTTAATCCCTTACAGGTACTGGCATCCATCGGCAAACATGCGTTTTTGTAAGGGGGGGGGGGGCAAAGTTTTAAATATTTGGAGCTTGTCATGATCACTAACGATGGTGCCAGTGGGAGCCAAAAGTTTAAATGCTTTTGCTATCGCTGTTAGTCAGTTTCGGATTTCCAGCCACTTACGGTCTTCGTTCTTTTGGTAGAATGTGAAATGATATAATTTTTGTTGCCCATATTAGGACTCTATTTATCTACCTTGTATACAATTAGTTTACCTACCTTTTAAAGTTTATTAAAAGATTTTTAACTTTTAAAATTACATAAATTACAAATGTGCATTCCAAAAATCTTAAAAGGCTAGTAACTGTATTTAGACGAATGTTGCTACCCCACTCTGGGCGCATACGCTGACATCTGGTGGTAAAACCTTTGGCCTGTTGACACCTTGGACTCTTTTCTGCTATACAATCACGGGGAGGGGGGATGAGCCTTGGAGAAGGAAAACAAACTGTCACAATTCTTACAAGACCCCTTTAAGACTTCTCACGTAATATTTAAGTATTAAGTTATATTTAAAAAAAAGTACCGGTCACATGCGATCCCGGCGGGTCTCAAGTCCTGAGCAAGTTTACATCTTGTGCCCATTTTTTTGTTTGCTTTGTTTTGTTCAGGTCCAACACTTCCGTAAGTTTCTACGGTCTGGTGCTGTTGTGGGGACCTTCAAGCTGGACATTGCTACAGTATACAGGGAACTTGGTAGTTTAAAAATCATTTCAATTGCATTTTTCAGTACATCAAACTAATAATTTTTTTTTTAAATAACCTTTTTACATTCAACATTTTTTCAACTCGTATTCAGCTGTTGATCTCAACATTTCCTTTATACGTTGTACTTTTTACGTTTCAGTGTTGTTAACCCATCATATCCATATTATTTCCTTGAAATCTTTACGTGCAAGTTCAATACACATAGAATTATTCCTATTAAAGCCTCAGTATTAAAATGTAAACCAAATGGAAGAACTCTGTGAGGATAAGAAATGAAAATGTTATGCAAATTTATAATAAATATTGGTTTCTAATATTTTTAAAATACCATTTAAACGGTAATACGAATATTTGTCTCGAATCTTTTTTTTTTGCATGTTTTGATAATCTCATAAAATATCTTCTAACCTTTGTATGAAACGTTATTAATTTAATTGCATAAGTCCTTGAAACCAATTCTAAGATATGCTATTTTTAAACATTATTTAAACCTGATTGTTTTTAGAATAGGTGCGCAGTTTAAGTTTTAAACAGAAACTGTGTTACTCGTTGGTGTTATAAAAGTTCAACATCAGAAACTAAAAACTATGAAATGCATAGGCTGTAAAAGAGTTATTAAGTCAAGTCTGTGTTTCAAACCGAGACAATCATTTCAACAACTGCAAGTGTTTTAAAGGTTTCAAGGTTTATAGATTTTGTATTAAATATGTTGCTCTGTGGCTTCTTTCATGCTCTTCTGTTATCATATCTATCAGGATTTGAAAACTAATGTATTGACCGGTACCAATTCTCTTGCTGCATTCATGTTGTGATATTCTTATTTTAAGTATGATGTTGAATATCGTATTTTTTAAATTATGAAATTAATTTTACTATATCTAAGGCTTTGACACATATTGCTTCAGACAGTGGTGTCACTAGGGGGAGCGGTGGGGGCGGGCCATCCCAAGGGGTGACACCAACATGTAAAATAATGTATGTTTCCGTTATGTGGCACTGGAAGACTCGGAGGAGTTATATGGGGTAAGTCGTGAGGGGGTGGCACCATGATCTACCGTTCCGGCTGACACCAACCCTAGTGACGCTTCTGGCTTCAGACATGCCAAGATGGGACATCGCTCACCAAGCTCGCCTTACATGTACTAATTTTATAAAAGCACGCACTGCTAACAGCCTACTCGAATGTCTCTCATTGCCCATCAAGTCTCTGGAGATCTTTTCTTGCCTGACACGCATGTAATTTTATACAGCACCAGCTTGCACGCTTTGCGTGATTTCTAAACTCTGTCGAGTCACTGACTCGGGGCATCACTTCAGGCAGTCTGGGCTCGGGTTATATTCACTAACACAAACTTCATTTATCACGTTTCCGTTTACTTTTTACTTTCGATTGTTACGAAAATGTAAACACATGTTGTTGAAGATTAACGCCTAGTCCGACTTTAAATGAACTGACCAGGGTTTGCATCCTGTACACCCCCCCTTCTCCCACTTGCCCTTCTTGTAGGTGTGCCAATCTGGTCGCATCCTGAAGACGACTCGTGTTTTAGGAGCCTATAGACTGGACGTGGCTACAGTTTACTGCCAGCAAGGTATACACTGCTCTCTCTCTCTCTCTCTCTCTCTCTCTGTGTCCAATGTCTTTCAAATCGGTGTCCGTGAAATCGGTGTTTCAAAACATCGTTGAGGCCAAAGTAGTTTCTGATTGTCGGTTAGTGTAACACTGGAGTTAATTAGCGCTAGAGATGTTTTCTGTAATGGTACCAAAACGCGTGTGGAATTGTGATTAAAAGCTGCGAGCACTCAAATTCCTTCATTTCATCAATTTCTTTTTATTAATATATGTTTTTATTAAGTATGCAATTTATTTTAACAATAATACAAAAATTGAAAAACCCGACATGGAAAAAAAAAAGATTGTATTTATAAATATATGTAATCGTTTAAATTTAGATATTGTAATTAGGACAGAAAACAAATATGTATTTTAAGTTTGCACCTGTAAAGCGTCGTTAATATGTTGTTATTTAGTCTATTCATACCTTATAAAAGAGATATAGAAACACTCTATTAATATTTTAATTAATCTTAATGATAGTAAAATATTATCACCCTTTAAACTCGTTGTATTTGGTATAAGAGTCATCCTATTATTAATTATAAATTCAATTAACATGAAAAAATGTTTTTCACATCTGGTTAACAGGCGCCACAAAATTTAAGCGTTGAATCCTTAAAAATGTACATGGTGTTCTTTCTTCAGTTAACGAATTTTGATTCATTGTGTTATAAGTGGACGAAATAGAAAGTTAACGTTAAAAGTTAATAGACATTAACATATGGAACAGAATATTATTTTTAAAATGTAATTTTAAATATAAATCCAAAATACATGTGAACTTTTTGAGTGGTTTTTACCTTATAAGACATAGATACAAGTCATTGTTAAAGGATATAAGGTTATAGAGGTTCCTGAGTTCACAGCGTTAAAAAAAAAGTACAAATATATTTTCTTACTTTTAAAACAATAAATAAACGAAACACTGCCAAGTGAAAAGGCGTAGTAATATCAGCATTCTATTAATAGAGTGTGGGGCCCACACTGTGTGTGTGTGGGGGGGGGG
>MUZC01002350.1:742961-773839 GCA_002072015.1 Radix auricularia | reverse complement strand
GGGGAGGGGGGCCGAAACTCATAATCTAATTCTTTATACTTTTGTAAATCTTTTGACTTGGTCAAAGGCTATTTTAAAGTTTTAGTTGTATGCATATTTTTGTGGCAATGTTGGGTTATATTTTTGAGTTGTGAATTTGCAGCAAGTTTTTGGATTTTCCCAAAACCAGCAAAAATAGTTTACATTTACAGTATTAAGTGGCGAATTACAATAGTTAATACAAGAATAACAATAACGTAAATAGATCTAAATACAATTTTAAAACACAAATACTTTCCTACTTTGGAAATCAAAATATTAATAGATTTTTTTATTATTTTTTTTTTAAACAATGAAATATTGATTTTTAACTTTCCAAGATTATTTATTGTAAAGATTGGAAAGTGGGTGTGTACAATTGTATTGTGTTGCTTAAATCCTTCAACCATTGGACATTGCAGTCAAAAATAAGAAACAGCACAACGTAATTCTTTCTGTCAATTTGGCATTTAAAACTGTTTTTTATTTTTTAAAATAATTTAAAATTGCATTTGAGGAAATGACTCATTGAAATGCTGTAGTAAACGCGTGAAATGAGCGATTTGTTGATCCTAAGAATTTCAAATGTACGTAGACACATGATTTTGTTTTGAAAAACATTATGTATTTAGCAAGAAAATCCAACTGATTTTTTATTTGAGATTTGGGTTCAGCGTACATGAATACAATAACATAAAAACACTTAGAAATGATCCAAGCCACCAACCAATCCACAAGTGGATAAAGCAAGTAGAAAGAAAATGTAAACTGTTGTGCTAAAGATTCAAATATGACAAACGGGTTTCACGGTTTCCTGATGCTGAACAAAACGTCTTCCTGTCCTGTTGTTTGGAATACAGATTTTCTCATGTTTAAGCGGCAAAATACAAGATTGGTCTTTTAAAAAAAATTCTTATCATAAAACTGATTAAAATATCTTATTACAAAGGGCTTTCATGTAAGGGTATTGGAAAATAAACCAGTGTTGAGGGCATCATAGCTACTTTGTCAGGCAGGGAGTGGGGATATTTTTAGAGAATTTTTTTTATATATTTCAATTAAATTTCCTATTAAATTTCATTTCCAACAAAAACGTTCTCATATAACCTTTTATATGAATTTAAAAACATATGATTTATTTTTTAAAATACTATTAGTGTGTCTTTTTGTTTTGTTTTTCTTCCTTTGTTTTATTTCTTTAACATAGCCTTTCGTGCACTTATTGCGCTTCAAAATTATAAACAATAATTTAATTTTTTTTTTTTTTGCATTTTTTAAAAAAACTATTGTGGCTTGGTCAACTTGATATGAAACTTGCATCTTGTCAAAAATATATTTCTCTCGATCAGTTGTGTATGTGAAAATACTGGTTACTATTTAATCATTATGGATATACATTGTTAATGAAAGCCAAACATCAAAAAATTATTTGCATTTTTTCTAGCCTCTTTTAAAAATGTATCACCATGTTTTTAACTTTCTTACATGTGCTTTGTGAAACATGCAGTCCCCAAAAATAATTATTATTTATAAAACTGCATGGGATTCGTGTCTCAATGGAGTTAAAGTGGCGCTAAGCTGTGTTGCAATGAGTTCTTAGAAACCGCAATCATATGGAACTTTGATTTTCGAGGGAAACTTCGCGTTTCAAGAATTGCCCCCCCCCCTCCACCACCAACTTATTTTATATTTGGTATTTGGGAGTATCAATGTTAATCTCAACTCTTATTGTAGAATAAAAAGGACTTTTTTTTTTTAGACAAGTCACGAATTTTGACTGCATTTCTTAATTGAAGATGGTTTATTCATTACAACAATGAGGCATATAAACTGAAAACATATAAGCCCCACTGGGGCAAATGTCACAACCCTTGCGGTGGCAGCAGTTTGATGTTGAGTTTGATGATTTTTTGCGCATCATTTCACCGGAAGCTCCGATGCAGCACTGCAGTGTGTGATGGAGTGTAGCAGAGCGGTGCGCCTGGATAGCCACGAGAAGGTGGCGTTCAGAGCCAAGTTCTCCGAATGGCTGATCAGGAGGGAAAATAATTAACAAAGTCACTGCATCATTACTTCGCCCAACTTGAGAAGCTAGCTAGAAATTTTTATTTTTTTTTACAAATAAAGACATATTTCTTACAGTAATTAAAGAGAATTAAATGCAACGGACCCATTGTAATTGATCAGCTTTAAATATTTTGAACGGTCATTAAACAATGTTTCAAATTACAGAAAAGTGTCATACTTGAGAGTCTACTATCCTGTTGGTCAACACCTATAGCAAAAGTTCCGATTACTCTCATCTGTGCGATTGTCGCATAAATGTGTTATAACATAAAAAATATTTCCAATTTTGCGAGACATTTCTGGTAATTTTTATACTTAATTAACGAGTTAAATTTGTTTTGCATTTAATTCATTATCATAATGAATTTTCATTCTTGTCAATGGTGGATAGAGTATTGAAAACTTTGACATCTGCATTTCAACGTCCCTTAAATGTCATACCTTGATTTGTGCCTTGACATGTACCCCCTTTGTTTCCCCAAAAATCCCTTGTATTGGATCCCATGAGATCTTTAAGTTTGTCGATATGTCGAGGTAACTGGTTACAAGTGTTCATTGAATCTGGACAACGTTGTGCTAACCCCATCAACTTCATTGTCCCCGCCCCTTTGACAACGTTGTGCTAACCCCATCAACTTCATTGTCCCCGCCCCTTTAACAACGTTGTGCTAACCCCATCAACTTCATTGTCCCCGCCCCTTGGACAACGTTGTGCTAACCCCATCAACTTCATTGTCCCCGCCCCTTTGAGGTTGTCTCACATGTTCTCAGATGTTCCTCGAAGCTTACTGTATCCCTTAAAAATATTCTTCTTCAATTTAATTCTTCTTTTTTTTTAAATTGTTTTTATAATCGTATACATGAAATAATCAAATATTTTTAGTTAATATTAATTATGTTAATGATTGTTAAAATTACTTAAAATTGCAGTGTTTTTTTAACTAGTCAATATTTATTATAAATATTTCGCTAATTCAGAACTAAATTGTAAAAGTAAATTAATGCAAATGAAAATATTGTCATCTAATATTTAAAAACACCGTAATTATTTTTTTTAAATGACATTTTAAAATTCTCAGACCACCAGTTTTATCACAAATGGGCCATGCTCATGGATCCTGATGACATCAATGGAGGAGTCAAAGGTTACCTCAAATGTGATATTGCTGTCATAGGAAAGGGTGATTCAGTGAAGGTGAGACCTGTAATAAGACTTTCAGTTTTCCAAAAGAAGTTTTTTCTCCATATTTCCTTTACAGCATAACGTCTTAAGAATAAATTCTTTTTAAATACCGGATGATGTACTGAAAATGTTGAGTAACTTTTTTTTCTTCATATTTCCTTTCAACAGGTGCCTCCAAAGTCTGAGAAGGAAGATGACGACATTGAAGCGTAAGAAACGCCCCAAGAATTTGTATACACAAAATTTTAGCAACATAATTGGTTCAGATGTAGTTCTATAGTTGCCACAATTACTTCATTGAATTTAAATTTATTTGACTAGAATTGTATAGCTTGCTGAAACCGTGTGGTTGGGTGCATTAACTTTAGATTGCTATTGCGCCTCTCTTTGTGTGTGTGTGTGTGTGTGTGTGTGGTCTGTTGGTATGTGTTTATGGTGTGTATGTGGGTGTGTAGACTGTGAGAGCGTTAAATTATTGTTCTTAGCGAATATTTTTATGATCCCAACAGGGTAATTGTTCTTAGCTAGTTATTTATTTTTTTTAAAAAAAACGTTTCATCTCTTCAACTTTAAATGTCATATTTATAACATTACAATCCTTTTACTTATTCAGACTCCTTCATCCGCTCTTTGGTTTTTAAAAAAATGAAACGGATAGATTTTTAGAAACATGAGGCCATCTACCAAACATGTTATTTTGAGCCAAAATTTTCTTTTGTTGCTCTAGCAATCTCCTGTTGCCCGACGGAGTCCCGGCGGACCGCCAGAAGGCCCGCTATAGCGTCAAGATCTACAGGGCTGAGGGTTTGCCTAAGATGAACGCGGGCATCATGGCCAATGTCAAGAAGGCGTTTACCGGAGAGAACAGGGACCTAACTGACCCCTTTGTTGAGGTCCACTTCGCTGGACATAAGGTTGGGAATCCTTTAAATAGTTTTGAAAGTAATTGTGGTCAATTATTTTTAAGTAGGCATTGAATTAATGAACGCTCTCTGATTAGAAAAAAATAGTATTTTGTCTGTTCTACTTGGTGAAAAATAAATAATATTTTAATTCAGTTTTGACTTTGAAAAACATAATGAAATAGATCATGTATTTTTCTTTCGGCACTCTAATGACCTTAGCATGTCTTTAAAATAGCTTTTTAGGCTATTAAGAATTGAGATATTGCTTATTAACACTACGTCTTTAATGAATGTATCAAAGTTTCAGTTTCTTACAAATTATTGACTAGCAAGAACATCAGCCAGAACTGTATCCTCTTTCAAACAGGGCCGGACATCGGTCAAGAAAGGTTGCTACGAGCCCGTGTGGAATGAGCAGGTGATATTCACAGAGATGTTTCCACCTTTGTGTCGGAGAATTCGACTCCAGCTCCGGGACAGTGACAGTGTCAATGATGATGTCATAGGAACTCACTTTATTGACCTGTCATCGATCTCACATGAAGGAGAGAAAGGTGATTGATTTACTCTTCAGTTTATTTGAGAATGGGGGGAGGGGCTGTGATAAGGGGGGGAGCAAAATGACATATAACATGAAGAGTATATTAAAACCTCAAGGAGGACTATTAAAAATTCATATGGATGCAAGTTAAAGTATACGCAGGGAGTACGAAACCCTAAAGGAGTCGTTTTATAATTGTAAATGTAAGCAATATGAAATATACTCAGGGTATAGAAAACATGAATGAGGAATTAACAAAATTTACGGATGGATGGAAAATAAAATATAAGCGGTGTATAGGAAAAACCTGAAGGAATTAAATACAAAATGTAAATGGAAGGAATATTAAAAGTATGAGGGAAAGAGGAAAATCTGAAGGAGTAATAAACAAAAGGTACAATGTTCTATTTAATTAAAGCATAACAGGAAAGCAAAATGATGAATCAGGTTCGTTTGTTTGTTTAGTTGTTTGTTCTTGTAATTTTAATTAATGGAATGTTTAAATTCAGGTTAATTTATATTAAAAATAAGGTTTCCTGCCAACTTTTGGCCCCGCGTGGGTCAACTTGTATGGGTCAACTCGTGACTACCAGATCCTGGCCAAGCACGGACATCTGAATGACGGCCTGGGTGAGGGTGTGTCCTACAGGGGGCGTGTCCTTATCGCTCTCAAGACAGAGATCATCGAAGCTGAGGACATTGGAGCCACTTTGGTAGAAGTGGAGCCAACGCAGCCGATATCTGAGGTCAGTTGCACTGTTCAACATTAATTTAGTTCATCAAATTTGAAGGGATACTTGTACAATAGTTATGTCAAAGATCGGGAATTTTTTTGTCTGAGAGAGCCATAAACACCACACACACAAATTGAAAAGTAATTACGTGGGCGCCATACCTTAACCAAAAATGACGTCAAACTATTTTTGACTATTTTTCACCCCCTCCCTCCTCGTCACACTTTGTCAGTAAAACTTACACCCCTCTCCAATATTACGGGGTCGTTGTAAAGCTTTGCCCGCCCCCCCCTATAAAAGACGTATTTTTTTTTTTTCAAAATTAGCATGTTTCAAAATATTTTCGTCAGTTAAATATGTATTAAGTTTAAGGCCGCAATTCAATATCGTAACACTCGTGAAGCCATTGAAAACGTCATCAACATTTTTTAATATATCCAATATTTTATTTGAACTTTAATTTAAGGTTGTGCATTTTGATGGGACATGACATATAACACCCCCCACCTCATGACACAAGCTCACAAATATGTAACCCACTCCCTCCTAGGTCCGTGTCGTCATTTATGGACGATCCCTAATTACAACACTAAAAGTATAATAATGGTGTCTCTGAATTATTTTTAATAACATTGTTAAGCTGTTGCTGATCAATAATGAATATTCCTTACCATTAATACGACTTAATGTGCTGCATGGCTTTGTAGTCTGGTTGATACCTGGTGAGGTTAAGCTTCATGCAGGCGTGGAGACTATTTTTTTTTACATGCAATTAATTTGTAGATCAAAGGACTCTGATTATTTTTTTTTTTTATAGCGGAACATTTGTCTGCGAGTCAGAGGCAGCCATCAATAGAGCCACATCCGGCTCACCAGCCATGGTTTCCCGACCCCCCCCCCGTAATAGATTAAATGTGATTTGAATAAAGCTGGCAAGAACCAGTTTTGATATATTACAACAAAAAAATATATATACTTTAAAAAAAAAAAATAATGTTGACATTTTTACTCTATTGAACCATATCCTCTGTTAGACCGCAGCTGGAAGAACTGAGGAATATTTTCTGTTTGCTACAATTCTGGAAGCTACAATGATTGACAGAAAAGTTGGAGACAGGCCAATACACTTTGAAATCAGCATTGGTAATGCAGTTTGTCATGGACAATAATAGGGGATAATGGGGATAAGCGCACTAGTGATGTTTATGCTAGTTTGGCGCACGTTGCTTATCATATTGAACGAACATTTATTACGACGCGGTATTAGGATGTGTGACCGTGTGACGTAGTGACGGTTTGGTTGTCAAGGTAGAGAGTTGCGCCATCGATGTCGTAGAAGGAGGAAGTAGCATGTGGAGACAGAGATTAAACTTATGTATATTCGTTATTGGTGAAGTTGAGTTATAGTATAGACCTGTCTTGTGTGATCGCACCTATATAAAAATACAGACGGTAACCAATGTTCCATTTAAGCCACGCGGCAGCAGTTTAGGATTACCGCGCAGCAAATTTAGTAAAATATTGCAAAAAAAATGGGCACAATTTTTTTTTATTTTGCACACGGACCAACGAACTTTTGAGGGAACATTGACTGTAACACTTTTTTAAAAAAAAATAGTTGCAAGGAATGATTAAGAAATTTGAAGAATTATTATTTCACACTGGATAAATTTTCTTTTAACTTGATTACTTGTAGCTAAGGAAATTTATATTAAAATGTAGATTAAATACTAAACACTATCGGTTTAAAAATAATTATATAAGTTATATGTGTTATATAATTAACAGGACTATAGAACTATGATTTTACTCAAAATTATATATTACTTTTAAATCATCAAATACAAAAAAAAAAAAAAAAAAAAAATCAACTTTGATTAGCTTTCTTTCCCTTCAAAATGTATGTTTCTGTGCTAATTAAACTACAAGATATATAAACTTATTGACAAGTGAAGAGGTAGCGTTAAACCATTTTTAAAATTTTGCTTAGCTGAAACTTAAGGCAATTTACTATTTGAATTTATAGACATCCTCAGTGGATTGATGATTGATTTGAATATTATTTCATCTTTCTAACCTGACTTCCTGTTGCAGGCAATGCCGGTAATGTGATGGACGGCTACAATCCACCTTGTAGACACAGTCGGGATGACAGCTCGGGTGATTCTGATGGTCATTCTGGACAAGAGGATGACAATCTCACAGCCAGCCTGGACGCACCACAGTAAGAAAGGAAACATGCCCAATATTTTAAATACTATAACGTTTATCAACATTAATGTTTTAAATACTATAACGTTTATCAGCATTAATATTTGAAAAGTATCTCAGTATTTTTGTATTTTTTTTTCATACATGTTAATAGAACAGAGTGGTAGCAAATTTAGGATTTCATTTTACCCATATGTTGCTCAATAACTTACGATGTGTTAAAAATTAGAAACTGGGACCCATTTGTTTATACATAGCAACAAATACAAGTCTAATGTCGGGAATACGTGTAGGGTAACACGTGAAGTTCATGGTATGACATCACAACATCCACATCTACTGATTCCACAATGAAAATGAAACGTCATCAGTCGTCGTTTCAACCAGAGGCTTAGTCCAGATACTCTACCCCCCCCCCCCACAAAGACTACCTCGGCAACACTACAGTTTGTCGAAAGACCCGCCGTCTCGACCGGCCATACATGTGTATCATGTTAAAAATACTATAGCTATAAAAAAAAAACATTTAAAAACAATTTTTTACTATAAATCCTAACGTGCACTGCTCAAAATAAAGTCTAGGCAAAAATACTGCACCAAAAATGGAAAGAGGCAAACACGGTGAGGGTTAGCCTGACAGGACGTTACAAAACAGCGAACGTTTTGGCAAAAAATCTTCCTCAACAAACAAACAATACACAAATAAAACTAATATAAAAAATAAAAAAACGTAGCTGTAATGAAATCCAAAGAGTCAATTTACTAATTTATAAGCCTGATTGCTGTCTCACCCCAATTTTGTGCATCAAAAATGACTCGTTTTGAACGTCCGAGTAAATGTGTTCAATATGAAAATAAGATTTAATTTTTCTGCCCTGGTGATTGGCTGTAGGAGTTTGAGGAACCAATCGGCTATCGAGGGCTTTACTACAACTGCCATTTAATAATTATAGACGAGCAACAAAGCCCTTCAAGGACGTTCCACCGTCGTTTCGGTGGCATATTGTCTAGGAGTAACAGGATCGACACACTTCAAGATAACACAGTATTGAATGATGACAAAAATATTGCACCAAAAATAACTTCCATTTGAACGTCGGCGTAAATTTGTTCAATATGTAAATGAGATTTAATTTTTCTCCACTAATGATTAGCTGTAGGCATCTATAGGAGTTTGAGAGACCAATCGTTATTGACGACCGCACAGACAAGTGCCTTTTATTATATAGGATTATTCAATAGTCTCAAAGATTGATAAAATATATTTTACGTAAAACTTGTAATCAGAGAATCTAAGGCTTTTCTTTTTCATTGTATTGATGTTCCGTTAATTATTTTCAAGTATCATTAACAGTTTTATATAATCAGATTTTTCTGTAGAAAAATAATTAAAATAATTTAAGTCTTTAATTAAATGCTTTTCATAAATGTAAATTTTACTTTAGAAAAATTTAAAATCTTTTAATCTTATGTTTAATCCAAACTGTTACTCAAAATTTTTATTTAATCATTTGCAATAATTTTCCTTGGCCAGATGGGTCAGCACAACACCGCCTATCCGACCTATCACTAGAGATAAGTGCTACTACCATGTACCTTATTACCAGGAAAAGCCATGTGTTTATGTCAGGGACTTGTTTGAAGACCACAGAAGGCGGATGTACAACTCTAATATCATAGACAAAATCTGTGAAAAACTGGTCAGTCTGATTTTGGAAATTTATCAATTTATAGTCTTTAATATAGATATTGTGAAGATGTCAGGTTTGCAGTTAGTAGCCATTTGTCAATTTAGTTACTTCCAATGGCATGACCTTAAAACCTTCTATATAGATTGGATGTGTATAACAGATAAGATAAATAAAGTCTGTTCAACATTGAATTTTTTAAAGAAAATATTGTTTAATTGAAAACTAATTTATACTATGAATTATTTGATAATTTTCATAATGACAAATCGTGCTACACCCATCAGGATGATGGTATGACTCAAGTCCAGTTAATGATTGAAGATGAGCAACCTTTCCCTGAACAACGCTTGAGACTTGTGTTTGAGGAGTTAGGCCAGGGCTGCTCCAAATTTGTCTCCCTTGTCAAAGGTACAGGAGGGGGATCAGCTGCTGGAAAAACCAAATTGGACAAGGAGAGACACAAACTTTTAGTTAGAGAGATGGTAAGAATATTCAAGAGAATTTTAATTCAAAATCATAGGTATAATTTTTAAAATATTATTGGATAATTTGTTACTTACTTTCCTTTCCTTTCTGTTACCACAATAATTTTGTTTAATCAATAGGACCAGCTTTCCACACTTGCCAGGACAATGAAAGCAACAGTTACCAAATCCAACATGAAGGACAAACTCAAGGCTGGAACACAGTATCTGAATAAACTCAAAACACTATCTACTGAGGTAATTAAATATTTTAAACAAACTTTTTCTTACCTCCTTAATTAACATATAAGATAAGATAAGATAAAAGCTTTGATTTAACAATGATGTTGATAAAAAAAATAAGATAAGTACTGCTCTGAATTCATAATATGCTAATTTTACTTTATAGCACATTTAAAGTCTAATGAACATGGCTAAAATGCAAATATTACATTTAGCTCATTTTATTAATATAGATTCAATGCTTTGTGTTTCCTCGCTTATCATTTATTAGGCCAATATCTGGGAAAACACTGGGCATTATTTACATTTTTTTTTTAAACACATGGCTACTAAATTAACATAATTTATTTGAAGGATGAATTTGTTGCCATTAGTCTGATGTTACAAATATTGTATATTAGCGTAGCTTTAGAATAAATGAAAAATTATATAGTCACATGGTTTAATTCAAGTTTATTTGTATATTTATGTAGAATTGAATTAATAACTTAACAGCATGAGATGAATTTTAATTATGTTAGTGAAAAAAGATTTGCAGCACATCCTTCATAAAGGTATTTTATATTAATTTTTTTTTAGAGTTCTAACATTACTAAATGAATAGAACAGCCTAACAAATATGCACTAAACTAAATCAATACCCTAATCAAATAAGATCAATGTTCTCACATTTCTCATGCTATCTTCATGTTAACAACATCCTCTAGCCCCAACATGCACTTCCGGATGTCTTCATCTGGATGGTCAGTAACAACAAACGCATTGCTTATCAGAGGATACCAGCCAGGCAGATTATATACAGCATCGTAGATGAAGAGAGGGGAAGGGACTGTGGAAAACCTATCACACTACTTCTTAGGGTGAGTTCACTTTCCAAAACAATTCAAAAATGTTAGATAACATTTGGTATATTAAAGATAGACTCAGAACAAAATCAAAACAGACATGTAAAATTAGTTTTGATATAAAATAAACTCATTTTCCGGCTTGACAGCTTCCTGGCAAGAGGGCCATGGGTTCAGCAGGCTGGACAATACAGACAAAACTACAAGTTTTCTTTTGGTTGGGACTGTCTAAACACAAGAAGGACTTCCTTAAAGGTCTTCCCAAGGGCTATGAAGAAACTAAGCACTTAAAGTCAGCCAGCAAACCCTCAGGAGTACCACCTGCTTTTATCCATTACAACGGTAGGAAACTCACTGGAAAGAATAAAGTTATTCCTTTCAATTCTGCTTATTATTCTAGAGTTTTTTTGGCATAAAAATTTGTTTTTAATAATTTTCTTCTTTGTTCAAACATTAAAATTTTCTCAAAGTATCTCCTTTTAATTTGTAAGTTTTAAAAATCATAGTCTTCAAAATAAATTCTTAACTAGATAATTTTAAATGGTGCATAATAATAATATTCTTTTAAATTAAATTTGTGTAATATTAAATTGGAATCAAGTTGAGAGTAAAAATACAAAACAAAGAACAATAACTAATGTTATATCAAAATTTACTTCTGATGTACTAAAATTTTATGTAGACCTTAATATTTCTAGTAGTTGACCATTTGGCATAAACTCTTTTGAATATTTTGCACATTAAGATTTTAAAATTATCTTCAATTTTTCTTTAGAATGTCAATCCTTCCAGCTGAGAGCTCACATGTACCAAGCAAGACAACTCATCGGTTCTGATGCTTCTGGGTTGTCTGACCCTTTTGCTCGTATTGCATTTGCTGATCAAAGCATGGCAACACAGGTAGGATAATTATTTTACATCTATTCATCATCACATTTTTAAAAGTAAGACTTGATCACCTTTGCATATTCGCTTTAATTATTGACTTTTGTGAGCAATCTTCTTTGGCTCTTACTATTACAGGTAATAGAACAGACATTGAGTCCAACATGGGATGAGATGCTGATATTGACAGAAGTACAGATGTATGGAATCATGGAGGAAATAGTTGATGACCCTCCCACTATTGTTGTTGAAATTTTTGACCAGGATAAAGTAGTATGTACATTTTTTTATGATTTTCAAAAGTTCTACTAGGCTGCTCTCATATTTACAATTATTAATTTTTTTATTATGATCTGACTCTTGTTTCTTATGTAGAAGATAAAATTGACTGTTTACATTGCATGTAACAAAAAAAATGTTAATGTTTGCAGTTACAACTTCGTGCGAAATTCTGCAATATTAAATATTGCCTTTGGTTAGAATTTTTCCTTTAGATTGTTGAAAATTAGAAAATGCTATAGTTATATCATTTAATTGTGTGCCTGTATTTCTTTTAATTGCATTGGGGCTAAAATACTGGATGCTAAAGTACTGGATACTAAAGTACTGGATACTAAAATACTGGATACTAAAATACTGGATACTAAAGTACTGGATACTAAAATACTGGATACTAAAATACTGGATACTAAAGTACTGGATGCTAAACAACTGGATGCTAAAATACTAGATACTAAAATACTGAATACTAAAATACTGGATACTAAAGTACTGGATACTAAAATACTGGATACTAAAGTACTGGATGCTAAACTACTGGATACTAAAATACTAGATACTAAAATACTGAATACTAAAATACTGGATACTAAAGTACTGGATGCCAAACTACTGGATGCTAAAATACTAGATACTAAAATACTGAATACTAAAATACTGGATACTAAAGTACTGGATACTAAAGTACTGGATACTAAAAGACTGGATACTAAAATACTGGATACTAAACAACTCGTGTCAAGCTTCTCCAATGCCTGCAAAGAATTTGGTCTGCAAATCAGCTTGAAAAAGACAAACATCATGGCCCAAGACACTCGACATCCTCCTACCATAAATATCGATAATGAAAACTTGGAGGTTGTGGACAGCTTCACCTACTTGGGATCCAAGGTCTCCAATACACTGTCCATTGAAGAAGAAATAAACAGCAGAATTGGCAAGGCAGCCGCAACAATGGCTAAACTAAATAAGCGGGTCTGGCAAAACACCAAGCTAACGGAGAAAACCAAACTGTGCGTCTATCGAGCCTGTGTCATCAGTACACTACTATATGGGAGCGAGACATGGACCACTTATACATCACAAGAGCGTAAGCTTAACAGCTTCCATTTGAGATGCTTGCGCCGCATCCTTGGTATTAAATGGCAAGAAAAAGTGCCTAATAGTGAGGTACTAACGCGTGCCAATACCCAAAGCATGTTCTCAATTCTTAGTGAAAGACGCCTGAGGTGGCTAGGACATGTCAAAAGAATGAGCCCCGGCCGCATCCCGAAGGACCTCCTATATGGTGAACTTGCTTCAGGAAAGAGGAAAACAGGTCGCCCACGCTTGCGATTTAAAGATGTCTGTCAAAGGGACATGAAAGCAGCCAAAATACATACAAGTGACTGGGAGTGTAAGGCAGAAGACCGATCTACGTGGCGCACAGTTGTCAATGAGGGCGTCATGGTAACCGAGGAGCGAAGAATGGAGGAGGCTGCAGACAGAAGAGCTAGGAGAAAGGCCAAAACATTTGGAAGCACAGAACTCGTGTGTAAAAACTGTGGCAAAGACTGTCACTCAAGGATAGGACTGCACAGTCACTCGAGGAAATGCAACCCAACCCAACGGTGATGTACCATC
This sequence comes from Radix auricularia, assembly GCA_002072015.1. Classification (NCBI taxonomy): domain Eukaryota; kingdom Metazoa; phylum Mollusca; class Gastropoda; family Lymnaeidae; genus Radix; species Radix auricularia. Next base: position 760,150 of record MUZC01002350.1, on the reverse strand, counting down.
GTCTCGCGAGACGGAAGGATGCCGGATAGTTAAAGTACTGGATGCTAAACTACTGGATGCTAAAATACTAGATACTAAAATACTGAATACTAAAATAATGGATACTAAAGTACTGGATACTAAAATACTGGATACTAAAGTACTGGATACTAAAGTACTGGATGCTAAACTACTGGATGCTAAAATACTAGATACTAAAATACTGAATACTAAAATACTGGATAATAAAATACTGGATACTAAAATACTGGAAACCAAAATACCAGATTATGTAGAAAATGTAACATTATGGCAAGAAGGCTCTTTTACATTACTCTTTCACATTTTTTTCCCTTGATTTTTTTTATTTTGTTAGATTTATAGATAAGTAATTGAAAAAATATTTATAAAAATTTTGATTTATTAATGTGATCAACAATCTTGAGTTTTTTTTATTTGTTAGGGAAAGTCAGAGTTCATTGGTCGTGCTCTCTGCAAACCTGTGGTCAAACTTAGCACTGAACCCTACCATCCTCCGAAGTTCCCACCCAGGCTGGAATGGTGGGACATACACCGTGGTCCAGACCGGGCAGGAGAACTCTTGGCCGCTTTTGAACTCCTGCAGGTATGGATGATAAAGATTGTTCCATTTCCACTGGTGTTGATGTAGTGGTGAAACTTTTTTCTGTAGCCCAACTACACAAATATTGTGTGTCCACTTGTGTTTATCAATGTTTCTAAAATGACTTTCCATGCAAATAATTTCAAAACATTATTTGAAATCAGTTGGCATAGTTCCTCCAGGTCAACTATCGCATATCTTCTACTTTATTTTAAATTTTTCCAGTTTTAAAATATTATTAATAAATTTATTTATAAACATGGACATATTAAGATATGCAATTTTATTTTTAATGAAAAAATTATTTTTTTTTATTGAAAACTGAGTTTTCTTAATTATTAACTAGGACTATAATTTTTGTCCTGTTATAAAACAATTAACAAAAATAAAATTAACAGTAAATCCCACAGGTTTGAAATGTGGCAGATATCAATAATAGTCAGAGTCAGTTTAAATGCCTTACTTCAATAAATTTAACATCAAGTCTTTTTACAGTTTGTCTCTCCATTAGCTTTTTTTTCATTTGTAATGTTTTTTTAAAAATCTTATAATCATTATGTACCTAATTCTTATATAAGAAGTTTTTTACTTTTGTTTTATCATTTGTTTAATTTGTTCTTTATTTATGTACTTTTTCGGTTTTAATTAACTGCCTTGAGGATATCACCAGCTTTCTCAAACTACCTGGAACACAACAAATGATGTTTCTTCTGATATTTTTATTTTTGATAGAAACCTTTCCAGGACTCAGATTTGAAGGCTGCATATCTGACACCACCACATGCTCGAAAGTCTATCTTGCCGGTATCCCTCTTCTTGTCACCTTTAGATGATAGCTTTAAACATAAGTCTAGCCTGTTGCCAATCACAATGTTTCTTATGTTTGAAAAATGTCAATTTACTTGTTGAATGTTTCATTTCAGCAGATTTTCCTGAGCACATTGTCTTGTATGATAAAGCTTAAGATGTTTTTTTTTTGTTGTTTTTTACAAAAGTTTGTGTGGGGGCAAAAAAATGCACTTTTTAATTTAGTAACTTAAACATTTTAAAACTATTTGCTAACAATATTTATCTAATGGATTAAGGACTAAAAATGCTGTTTAAAAATGATATGCAAGTATTTCTTTTATAAAAAATTAAATAAAGTAGGATTTCAACTTGCTTGGATATCTAAAAAATCAATAATAAAATAATAAAATTTTGATTAATTAATTTTTTTAAATAAACTAGTTTTATAAAAAAAAAGTTGGAAAAATTTCAAATGACAAACTTTATTAAATTTTTTCTCCAATGTTAAAGTATTGTAAAGATATTACCGTAGAGCAGTATTGTTTAGATTTAGATATAGTTGATTATTTAACATGTTTTATGTTTGAATCATTTAGTTTATGGCTCTGCTTCAAAACATACACACATAAAATTTTGGATGACCATTACAAAAATTTAGTATTTAGGAGCTTGACTCACATTCATCTCAGAATTTAAAAAAATAATTAAAGCAGCTTATTTCTTAGCTTATTTAATGGAAAATGTTGATTTTTTTTTGCTTTATTTGTCTCCACCCCACTTTAAACTAATGTTATATCAGTGTTGTTGCCCTTGTTCACACCTAAAAACTCATGAAAGTAAACTAATTAATATAAATGTATTTTAATTAATACATTTTTATACATGTAAACTAGATCCCTTTCTTTACTTATGTTAAAATCACAAGATTTACTGTTTCTTTATTTCAGCTGCCCAAATGAATCGTAAAACCTTAAACTTATTGACATTGTTTATTTTTTTGCCATCTCATCTTTATTATTACAGTAGTGGTTTTGTTAAAAAACTCTACCCATTTAGCAAAACATCACAAGTTTAGGAAACCATTGGTGTCAGGTTTTTCATATAAATTTTATCATTCTTCCCCAATAAATTTTTCCTCATTTATATTTAAAAATTTATTTTCTTAAAAATCTGCACTTTTTTTATCTTGAAGACTTTTCCTTAAAAGAGGTGACCCATTCATTATTCCTTTACTTTTATAATAATTTAAATTGACATCTAATTCATTTGATTGTGTGTTACTCTATTGTGAAAATTTCATCAATCTGTAAATTACAAAAATAGATTCATCACACGAAACAAAATAAAATTACATTAGTTTTAATGATGCCCACGTTAGTATTATTTTTAATACATTAAGTTGTGTTGAAATTATATATTATTTAAAATTTCATTTAACAAAATTCACTGGACATGATTATCTAGCATTGCCATTTTTTAACCACAATTCTATGCTTTTGAATATTGTCTAAGCTGACACATCTTAAAATGTGTGTGGCTGTACTTTATTGTTCGAGTGTAGAGCTGTTTTTGTTTTTATCTCTCACTTGATTTAAGCAACACTTCAAGTTGTAAAATAGAAAACCAAACTTAAGGATTAAATATTTTTAAGAGAACAGATTATTTTCACTCATTTTAAGTTATTCAACTTACATGACAGCTCGTTTACCATTGCCTCACACTTAATGGCAATTAAATTTTTTTTTTTAAAGTATATTATTAATCATTCCTAATCACACATTTTTAGTTTGCTTGTAAATTAAATAAATGTACATTTAATTTCATAATATAAATTTATGAAATGCACTTTTATAAGGGTATATATAGATGTGCAAAGAGATAAGAAAAATTAGGTAGTTAATGATAATGTGGAAAATGCATGATATTTTAGTAAGCCTTATAACTCCAAACCGATAATATTCCATCAGAAAGTTCATATAAAAAGCCTTTATAATTAAGTTTCTAATTGCTGATTCTTGAAAATGATGGTGAAAAAATAAGCTTTGATTAGTTCTTTCAAAACCTTTTAGAATTATCTTTTGTATTCAGCTTGCTGCTTTTGGGGACTCATTGGGTCAAGATTTACCACCAATGGAACTTCCAACAACTGAAAAAGATCGAGGACCTATTATGCCAGTGCCGAAAGGTATCAGACCAATACTCAGCAAACATCGCATAGAGGTAAGTCCTTAGTTTAAAGAAACAGAAAAGATTAATAAACAGTTAATTTGTCCTTACATTTTTTCTATATGAGGAATTTGAATTATTCCTAAGGTTTATAGCATTTTAACCAATCAAATGAAAAAAATTAATTACCTAAATTGTAAATTTTTTCTCTGCTTTAGGTTTTGTTCTGGGGTGTCAGAGACTTGAAGAGAGTCCAGCTCCAATCAGTGGATCATCCCCGCATTGATGTTGAGTGTGCGGGTCATGTCCTTTCATCATCTATTATACTTAACTGCAAAAAAAATCCCAACTTCAGTGTGCCAGTAAAATACTTTGATGTGGTGAGTGCAGATATTAAGATTTAAAGAATAAAGAACTCCATATTTAGAGAATTAAATTCAGATACCATGTAAAACTAAATGAAACTTAACGATTGGATCTTAATTAGAAATTATTCAATTTTTGTAATTATTTATTGTCTGTTTAAGAGGTCTTTGTTTATTTTGATAATCTATTTCTATTATTGCTAGAAGCATTGTGGGTCAATTTAAAATAAGACTGACATAGTCTTTTATCAAGTTTCTTTTTTAAAGTAAAATCATGAACTCTTGCTTATGAATCTAAATTCCTTATTTTTATACTCAATACTAATAACTTTCTTTTGAGTATAGAGAAAACTGTAATAATTAATGGATCTTAATCAGCACCGATGTCTGTTTAACTCAGGAGTTTCACAAGGAACTGTATAAGTCCATTACTCTTTTTAATTTATATAAATGGTTTATCAAAAATTGGATTATTTGCTGATGATTCTATAATCTATAGAACAATTAAATTAGATTAAGATAGCAAAATCTTACAAAAAGACCTAGATGATTTAATAAAATGGAAACTAACTGGAGTACGTCTTTCCAACCAGGAAAAGTTGCAACTATTATGTGTAACAAAGAAAAAAAAATTAACATTTCATTCATGCAAAAGAAATATCCAAACTAAAGATACAAAATACTTAAAGAGTAATAATAAATGAGAAATTATCATGGAATCCCCATGTCCATTAAATAATTAAAAAATCAAACAAAACCTTAGGCTTTATAGACTGTAAACTTATACAGATATAATAAGATTATACAACTAAAATGCTACCTCACTTTAGGGAGACCTGTACTAGAATATGCATCTTGTGTATAAAGAACCTATCCACCAAAGAAAACATTTATAAACTATAAACTTTTCAAAAAAAAAGCTCCCAGATTCATTACTGGAGATTATTAAAAACTGACAAGAATTGCATCATTAGTTGAATCATTAAACCTGGAAAAATTAGAGGAAAGAAGAAAAAAAAGAGAAAAGAAGTATTAAAAAGTAAGGCTATTAATTTTAATTTGTAAAAACAACATACAGATAACTTAATACAACCCACTTCCATATGCAAAAACAAACACATACAATTACTTGCTCTTTCCGTCCGGAATTCGGGTGTGGAATGGGTTGCTTGAAGAAACCAGGAAAAACAACACTTTATCAACATTTAAAACTCTAATAAGAATGCAGGACTAGACACATCTATACGCGTTGGGTACAATAATCTTCTGTATTGAAGTAGCGTCTGTAACAGACAAGATAAGAATTATTCTAAACATACCAAGAAATTAAAAATATAAATTTAAATAGTAACATTACCCTAAATATTCAAGCTTTTTTATATATATATATATATGAACATTTTTGGGCTTATCACTATATAGATTATACACCTCTACATATTTGCTTCATACAGGAACTCCCAGAGAATGAGCTCTATTGTCCACCTATCACTATCAGATGTGTAGACTGTCGAAGTTTTGGTAGATTTACACTTGTGGGTACGCATGTGATCAGCAATCTTCATAAGTTTATGTATGTACCCACCACAACCCAAGCTAAAAATACCCTACAAAAGTTCTTCCCTTGTGAGTATTTTAAGATTTTGGGTTTTTATCACTTAATATTTTATGTTTGTTTTAGAAAGTACAGTTTTTAGCTTTAAGTTATATATGTACACAAAACACTTTGTTTTCATTTTCAAACTAACTCTATAATTTAATATGGGAAGCATTAAAAAATATAATCATTAAAATTTAAATTAAATATATTTTAAGTCTTAAACTTTCAATTACGACCTTATTTCACTTAAGTAAAGTAATGTTTAAGCTTCCTTTATTTTCAAGTGAAAGGTCTTTACAATGTCAGAGTTATTCAGTCTGGATCACCGGTTTCCACACGGTCAGAGGATGTAGCCATCAACATGGATGAGAACCTACCTTTAATATCTCGAGACCAATACATAACAATAGACACGGTAGGTAAAAAATGTATCTACTATTAACAAATTGTGCTATATAATACAACCTAGGAAAAAATTTAAAAATTTCAGATGTAGAAATTTTAATATCACTTTTTAATTTTTTATGATTGTTATGATACACAAAGAGTTATTAAAAAATATAAGTGAATAACATCTGAATGTGCCAACTATAAGATGTTATGGAACAAAGATCTTTTCTTTTTAAAGGGAATATTCAGTATATGCAATGTAATTCAAATGTGGAAAGTAAAAAATAGATGTTACTCCTGTTAATTCTACTACAGTTGAATGTGAAAATAAAAGTAGAAATATTTGGGTTTTTTTTAAAAAAGATTTCAACTAGCAAAGAACAAAAAACTGCTGAAAACAAAAAAAAGAAAAAAGTTGAAGATGAGGAGCCTGACATGGAGGCACTTGATTGGTGGAGTAAATATTTTGCCTCTGTGGAGACCATGATTAGGGTAAGTCAAATCAAACTGCCCATTCCCTTTCTATAGTTTGTTGTGGGTAGGGTCCATTGTCAGTTTTATTTCAACTTTTTAAAAATAAATTTATGTAGAGTATGCTGCCCCTTGATCTTCATGTGTGTTAATATAAAGGCAGTATCATTGCTTATTGGAATTTATTGTAGAGTATATTATGTAAAGTGCCATGTGGTAGTAGCAGCATACTATTACTTTTTATTTCTTGCTGACTTCATATATTTCAATCTTCCATGTGTTGACATCTATGTCAGAAAACTAAAGTTTCATTAATTAGTTATAGCATAAACATTAGTCATTTTATTATTAAAAATAAATAAGAATCCATATTTTAAACATCAAGTTATTTAACTCAATTACTCTTTTAAACTATTGGGATTTTCATTTCATGGTTTTCTAAATTATCTAATTACAAATTTTATTTTAATTTTTTTTAAAGTGTCTTCAGTGTCTTTATTTATTAAAAAATAGATAGATATTTTACAAAACTATACATTATCAAAATGAATGCTCAAAGAAAATTAGACAAATAGAAAACAGTGAAGTATACTCTTTATGTTAATTTTATCCCAAATCTTAACTCTGGTGTTATTTGTCTTGTCAATGAAAGTTTATTACTTAGAGGCCACTAGATGTTTAAATGACCTCATGATAACTGTATCCAATTTGAGTTCTTATGGATCCTGTTTTCTCTTAAAACACTGATCACAGCACACTTTGCTTAAATTTACAATAATAATTTTCATTTATACTTCACACCTATGTTTGCACAGGATGAATCAAATAGCAATGAGGTAACTTTGGAGTTCTAAAAGATTAGATTCTTTCTTTGCATGCTTTTTGAAAATTTTTGCAGCTGAAACTAAAACAGAAAGATCTGCACTTATCGATTTTATTTAATTTATATTTCGTTTACAATTATTTTATTTTATTAATGATAAATGCTAAAATTACTAAAGTCTCTAAAATGACACAAAACTCAATTTATCTCAAATTTTTTCGTGATAAAACATGAGAAGAAACCATTTATTCATTCAATTTTTATACCTTATTTTAAACATTTATATTTTAGATAAATGATAAACATCAGCCAATTCATTTTGGAAAAAATAAATGACATTCTAGATTTTAAAGCTAAATAGACTAATATTAATAATAATAGTCTGTTCAATGAATGAGATAATTTTCTGTTTAAGATTAAGTTAATTATCTTTACTAAAGGTATTAATAAAGAATTTTTTTAAAATATACTCATATATTGCTTTTAATTTTTTTTATTCACAACATTTTTTAAAATTTTAATTTATATTTCTTATGCTTTTGAAAGTTAAAGCATATTTTGTCAGCGAATAATTGCTTGTTTCATTTATTTCTTTAAAAAAAAACATTTAATCTTTTCATATTTTGTTTATATTACCATTTTTTAAAGAAACTAATTCAACGCTGAAATCTCAAAAAAGCTTATTAAAATTTTTTTTTAAAGAGTTGTTACAATGATACTTTTGTGTATTTTCCAGTCAATAGGATCTTATTTCTCATTAATTTAATATGGTTATTAAAAATGGATTTCTTTTTGCCTGAAAGTTGAGTAATGAGTATCAAAGTGTGAAAAGAGTAAAATTGTTAGCCTACATTTATGTTTTAGCAGACTTTCTTGATATTTCAATATTTTATGAATATTTCATTATGTTTATTATATACAATTTATAAGGCATAATCTTATATCGTACATTTGCATTCTATTCTCATAATACATAAAATTTATCTCATTCATTTTTCATTTATTGTTAGTAACATTTATTTATGGAGTTTATTATTTGGATAATGGAGGATCTGCAGTTATATATTTTTGTTTTTGTGGGTTTTTTTTAGAAAGTCTAGAAGGGTCTTTGTTTCAATGATACCAATATAGCATAAGATGTTGCACTAATTTGATAGAAGTTATTTGAAATGTGAAAAATGAGTTCACTTTTTTCAGATCTTTAATCGCATCCAACTAGAAGAAAACGCATTTAAAAGTATTTAAACCCTGAGAATTTTGAAATTAATATAATTATTATAATCATTATCTTTGCAGGAGCATGGCCACAGTGAGGATGTGTTTAATGTGGAACTGCTGCAAGCTGAGAGCAAGGCAACCGACAGTGGAATGGAGGACCAAAGGTATAGCCAAAGGTCAACAAGTGGAGGTTATGGCTCTTTGGGAATGCCTAATGGTATAAATGGAGAGGGTGAGTTTTTTCTCTACCTGAAGATGTTTATTTCATCTTTAAGTGAGTTTTGGTAAAAATGATAAATTATCATGTAAATTGTCTGATGCTCAAAATTATCTTTAAAAAAGGTAACAGAGAGGCAATAATCTATTCAGACCTTGTTTCTTTTTTTGTTGTTTTTTTTGTTTTTTTTTTATTTTTCAAAATTAGATTGATATTTTCGCTTTTTAATGCAATCTCGTCAATTATCCGATGCAACATAATATATGTGTTTACAATTATGATAGTTTAGGATTAGCATTTATTGTTTAAATAAATCATGAGTCTAGCTGACTGATCACTGGAAGAGCACATTATAATTAAATAGATACAAATCACATTCAGTAGTTTAAATGAAGATGTCTTTATATTTGTTACAACTTTTTCTGACATAAAATTTGCTATCAAATTGCTTAATAAAGAGTTGATTTTAAAAAGCAAAATTTTTTTTTTGTATTGTTTTTCTAAATACAAATTTCAAGTAAATCTTAGAATAATCAGAAAAAATGTATAACTTACATTCTTTTTATTGCAATCAATCTTAAATCTATTAAAAACTAAATCACATTTTCTGGATTCTATTAACCAATATATAACCAATAATTAACCCCGCTCTCATAAAACCAAAATTATTATACTGATTCATTTTTTAAACATACTTTTAAAATACATACCTAGATGTGGAGATCAAGCAAGCTAAAAGGTTAGAGAAAGATGCAAAGAAAAGAGATGAGAGAGAGAGGCGAGATGGAGATAAGAAAACATTTAAGTCTGGTCAAAAAGAAAGCACTCTAACAAAACAACTTTCTCCCAAAGCTCAGAGGAAGCTTGACAAATTATTGAGCAATACATCACAACTCAAGGTGAGCTAACAAGTAATGTAACATTGATGTTTCGCGTATTGATAGATGTATTACTTTATTTTTTTAATTATTATATTTTTGTAAACAAGCCAGAAACATGTAGCCAAGAAAGTTCAAACCAACAATATTAACAAAGTTACAATCAAAGGTAAAACAGTTTTAAAAAATCTTTTAAGTTTCAACTTTTTTAAAAGCTGTGCTATCCCCTCTCCTGAAATTGAAAAAAAGGTTTTGCTTTGATTTTGTTTTCTTCAAAATTAAAATTTATACTTTATGTCATTTTTTTTAGATACAATAATAATTTAGTATAGTAAACTATTATCAAAAAAATTCATTCATGGTTACATATTTCAATCTTTTCGCTCTGTTACATAGAAATAAATGTTTAAACATATAATAATTAATAATTGTGGTGGGAGTTTTGGGGGAGAATCGGAAAGATAACACAAAAAAATTCAGTGATAATAAATAACAAATACTTTGTCATGTATAACTGCAGGAACACTGGCAGTGATTGCAGCTTGCTTGAAGTGCTTGGCCAACACTTGAATAATGACATCACTTATCCAGGCTTTCAAAGTTGTTTAAAATTAAAAATAGGCTGGTGCACTGCCCCCAACATTTAAAAAAAATATGTTTGCTATCATCACTCAAAGACAGTAACAAATACACAACATCCTGTTCTGGCTAAGGTAGCAAGAGCACAATAAATGAGCTACTCATTGCTGCAATATAAAATTAGGGCTTAAAAAAATAATTTTGAAAGGAACAGTTGAGGCTAAAACACATGGCAAAGTGTAAGCCTTAGCGACAATTGAAAACATCCTTATTTATACCTCAGGAATATTTTGATCCGCTAAAATACATTACGCGGTGGTCGAGTGGTAGCGTGCTTGACTGGCGTACCAATGGTCACGAGTTCAAATCCACGCAAAGGCTAGGATTTGTTCCCGGGGCCTAAGTAGTCCCAGAGTCACCCAGCTCTGAATGAGTACCTAACTAGACAATAGTTGGGCGGCTGGGTAATGCGTGGAACCCTCAAAGCCTTGGGCTGTGACCGCTACATCACTTGCCAACAGATCATCTGTCATGGTCTGTGGGCACAATTATCTTCTGCATAGAAGGAGCGTCTGTATATCTAAGATAATCTGAAATGATCAACAAATTAATGATTAAAGAACTTCATGTTAAGAAAGAGTTATTCAATATGTTTAAATTAACTTCTATCTTCTACACTTATTATTTGACACGCTCTGTTTTCTGTTTGATACTACATATTTGAAACATTATTTTTATGTATTTATTTTTCTTCAGTTTTGCCTCTATTCTTTATGGTATAGCTCAAATTTGAATTAAAACCTCTACATATTAAACAAATATTTCCCATTTCCAGGCTGTAAGTTTTATAAATAAATTGATGAGATTTCAAAATGTGTCCATTGAAGAAAATTCTGATGACATCTACAAATTAGTGTCAAAAATTGTGGTAAATACGACTGCAATCTTCAAGCATCTTTAACTCAACAAATTTTTATTTCTTTCTAAAAAAATTTACAAAACTTTTTATTATACATTTTGTTTTCGTTCAGAATTTTTAAAAAAATACTTAGCATTTAGGATACAAAAAAATGTATGCTTTATTTTTAAAATTTCCACAGCATCTTTTTGTGTGGAACTGTCATTGAAATATTTTTTTTCTTTTAAGATTTATTTATGGTAAATAATTTAAATTAATATAACTCCACATTTTATATCTAAATAATTTATTTGATGCTATGTAATTCAAACGCTGCTTCACGCTTTCCTGCAATGGCAATATTTTTAATTTACCCTTATATTATTTTATGGTACTTCTAAGAAAAGATTGATAAAAAACAACATTATATGGCAAAATATATAAATAAATTTATTTTTGAAAAGTGTTCATACAAATAGATACTCATGTAACTCACCAAAATCTTAAATTTATGCATGATAGTTTTTGCATGATGTCAACTGTCTTATGATTTCAATTCAGTTTCTTGTAACTAAAATCAAATCACTTCAATTTAAAGAAGAACAAAATAATAATGCATCATTTAGAAGAATTATGCAATAGTGTTTACTAAAGAAAATACTTCGTATTATAATATAAAATTTTAAATTATCTATGAATTATGTAAATCACATACAAGTTTTCTTTTTTCCCCGTCTGGAATTCGGTCATGGAATGGGTTACCTGAAGAAACCAGGAAAGCCAACACTTTATCATCATTTAAAACAAAACTCTAATAACAATGCAGGACTAAACACAAACCATGGACAAGCATAGGATACAATAATCTTGTGTAAAGAAGGAGCGCCTGTAACAGATAAGATCAGATAAAATAAGAGTTCCTATTTGTAGACTGTAATATCACATAAGCCATCTTAGTTACATTACATCATGTCAATACAATTTAGTGAAATTCTTTTAAACAGTTATTTTGAAACATTTTTGGAGTGTTTTTAAATATGTAAAAATATAACATGAAAATATTCAATTTTATTAAGTTTTAAAATAACAAGTAAAAATTATTAAATATAAATAAAATCCATGTATATGTTTATTTAGCTGTAAAAATTTCTTTTGATATTTTCCAGACCTATTTCTTTAAACCAAAATTTCTGATTTAGTTATTTTTCCTCTTTTCATGATATGTTAATGCAGTTTTATTTAATTGTCATTAGTAATTTTTGTGTATTTCTGAAATTATTTTCTCATTTGTTTTATATTTCCCCTCTGCCTTCCCTTTCCCTGTTTGCAAAATTTTAAGAAACAATTACTTGTGACTGCAAGTAAATAATGAGGGTATAAAATTTTTAATTACCTTTTTAGTTTTACACCATAGAGTACTGAGTTTGATTGACATAAATAAATATATTAGATCAGTTGATACCTTACACAGACTTTGCATCCTATTTTAGATGGTAGTTTGAATTCTTTTGAACATTTTTTTTTTGGGTGGACAATTTTAAACTGTATGGAGATACCAAATTGTTCTCTATGACACAGGTTTCAAAGTTTTCCATGCATTTGACTTGCCCACACAATCATATAAGGAACCTTAACATGATCATGTTTTAGATCCATTGTCCATGTTCTGGTAAAAATTGATGGTTTGATAAACATTTCATGACTAAAATAGGAATATTTATGTCAATCAATCAAAACTTTTCAGGTCTATCCTAGTGAGTTAGAAGGTCAGCCCCAATTTGATGGTTTTAGAGACTGGTTGCACACTTTTGAGCTGTATAGAGGCAAAAACATGGGCAATGATGAGCCAGATGAGAATAGGATTGTGGGTAAATTTAAGGTTGGTGGACATCAAGATTTATTTTTAGTGGATGAAAAAGATGTTACATTAATCAAAACTTTAAAAAAAATATTAAGAATTGTCTCTGATAAATAAAAGTTGCTATCACTTCATTGAGAGGTAAGAATATTTAACAATTTTTGGTGACAGAGAAAAGAAGAAAATATAAAAGTGAATTAAGACTTTGTTTTATAATACTAAGTACCTTCTTTTCAATGAGATAAACATGGTATGAAATCATGTTCCGTGTTGGAGCCTGTGTAAAAGATAAGATGATTTTAAATATGGGATGTTAAATAAATGACAGAAAAAATTGAATTAAAAACAAATTACTATACTGCTTAGTATATAAATAAATTTAAATTATATAAGAGCATACAAAAGGATATGTATTTGTAATGACTTAAAAAATTTTTGGAGGAGAGGCTATTTTAAAATTTAGCCTGTATCTGTCACCAGGGCTCCATGAAAATCTACAAAATCCCTCTGCCACCAGACATTGAAGACTGCACCATAACAGGTGGGGACCCAGCATATGGACTGTTCCAGGGTTTGCCCAGCAATGAACCAGTCAAAGTATTAGTTCGTGTTTATGTTGTTAAGGTCAGTAACACAAAGTAAAATTGTTTTTTAAAAATTGTGGATGCATGGGCGTATGCAGGGAGAAAAATGTCGTAAATTTGTTACAATAAAACAGAACTATTTCCCTGCAAGTTAATTAAATTGAAGACAGTGTACACATATCAAGCATATAAAAGAAGTATATCTGCAAGTATAACTGATTACATTACTGATTGACTGATTGTTCTAAATAGCATTTTCTGACACATTTTTAGCAAGAATACACCAGCATTTATATTTATGTGTCCATGTAGTTTCACATAGCAAACGATCATTTTGATATAGTTTTTTTTCGCTGATTACTTTCTCGGGAAACACTTTAATTGATTTAATTGTTCCTATTGTGTTTCATATAGCATTCACGTAGCATTCACATTATTTAAATCGTTTACGACAAGATTAAGTTTATGCGAACTGCAATGTACAAATTCTGGTTTTGGGTATTTTTAAAAATTATTGCTTGGATTCCTCCTTCTTTACCTGCCATTTTAGAACAACCGCAGATCCTTAACTAACAATCTTTGTCATATCTAATCCAAATTCTAATGAATTTGTAATTATGGTTTTGGCTAAACCTTCAGCTGCTCTCAAGACAATTGTAATATATCCCCGGAATTATTCCGTGACCATCATTTTCCCATTTTGTTCTTTGACAAATCTAACACCAAGTTACATCAACTCAAAGCCCGAAATGTCATTTATCTCGTCGGCAAGTATAGAAAATGAAAATGAATTAATTTCTTCACGAACAATGTCTTCACGCTAGAAAGACCCACAAATTTTGATAAATTATAGTGATTTGCATGGTTGCCGAGATACACTTGGCACTATAAGAAACAATTGATAAATGATTACCAAGAACTTCATCTCCAGATTGCACGAAACTTTAACAGGTCATAAAAAATTACCAGAATTTAATTCTTTTCCATGAAGTGCTAAATCATGCATGCCGCAAAATAGGATTGTAGAAATGATGAGAGTCAGTTTTTTGCAATTTTCTTGAATTTGTCTTCTAAATGATGAGTCCAACTGCTCATCCATAGAAAATGTTTTGGCTTTCAATAATACAACAAAATTGCTTGCAGTTCCATCTTCATGATAGCCTTTGTGGCATGTGCTTTGCATGTGGCTACGTGGCTCTTCGTTAAAATCTTTATATTTTTTGCATGGTTTGATGACAAATGCCAACTGAATTCCTCTATTTACTTTTTGCGAAAATAGCACACAATAATTACAAAAGGCACCATTTAACATTTGCGAGTATAAAAGCAACGGTGAATAGTTTGATAACCATGCATATCTAAAAACTAAAAACTCTTTTTCCTCACTGTCAGCTCTAAACTCATACATTATATCAGGGATCCAACAATCACGAATCATCTGCAATTTCAACTCATTTGAAAGGTCGTGTGTCTAGACATACCTTCCAATATACAATTAAGAAAATTAATAAGTGTCAGCGACAATCAAATTAGAAACAGTAGCCTCAGCAGTGTCTGGCTGTTGACTTGTACTGATGCCCTCAATGCCAATGATAAGTCATATGCTGCAGACGCCACAAAAACTTCTAATAACGGCATTTCGAAATCCCGCGTTTGCACTACTTTTCGTGTTTTTTTTTTAAGCCTGTAAATAATTTTCTTTCTATCATTGGCAATTCTGCAGTTTCTACACGTATATTATTTCACAGCAAAGATTTAATTTTCTTATGAAAAGTGACGTTTTTGATTTATTAAATGCATTACTATATGCTATAATTTAGCTATTGCATCGCTATTTTGTGAGTCTAATTAGTTTCTAAGACTTTTTGCGGCACTTAACTCAAATTTAATTGAAAATTAAACATGTATGGCATTGTCAGTTAGGGGCCGTCCATAATTGAAATCACGTGTTTTTAGCCAATTTTTAACACACCCCCTCCCCCTTGTCACACTTCGTTACAAAAACTTAGACCCCCGCCCCCACAATATAACGTCAAAAAGCTGTGACACCCCACCTTAGGTGGTATTGTCTTTCTGAAAATGAGCATGTTTCAAAACACTTTATTTTTATTTTAGTATATATTTAGTGTAAGTGGAACTTTGGCTTGTTTTGAGTAGCGTGTTTTGAAGTGACGTCACAATTCTTAAACTCCCCTCTCCCCCTCGTCACACATTGTCACAAAGTTGGGGACCCCCCCCCCTCCCCATAGGCGCTTGACGTCATTTTTGAAAGGTCCCTTAAATTTAAAAAGCTTGATTTTTTTTTTTGCTCCCCTCCCTAGGAAAAATTCCTAGTCGACGCCCATGTCAGGATGTGCAATTTCAAACTTATTGTTTAAAAGATCATAATAAAATATCTAGATGTTCCATCAATATGAAGCATTTATTTCTGTTTTTCTGTGGGAAATTTAAAAATTAATAATAAAATTACAATCTTACAGGATTAACTGCTACACATCTAATTTCTAAAGTCTAGAGGAAACATTTTAACCTAAAGCGCACTTTAAAAAAAAAGAGAGCACATTTTTTTTAATAATATTAAAGGGTTATAAAGAACGATTCCATGGTCTGCTCAAAGTATGATAATTTATCTATACATTACATTTAGGTGATTAAACTTCAATTAATTTTGATTTTATGTTGACTTATAATCTAACGAATAATCCCTTATAAAAATGTTTAATTTTAACAAAAATCAAATAAATAAGGGAATCAACTCGTAACACTCAGAAAAAATACCTCAGTTATCTCTCTTATATGTGATTAGAATTATTGTTAAACGTTTTAAGTCATAAAAACTATCTTTTTAAGATGTTAATACCATTTAAACATATAATATAAAATGCCCTCTTTTTGTGCAATTACTAAGTATATCTCAATGTTATTGACGCTCACAGGCTAACGACCTTCATCCAGCTGACATCAATGGCAAAGCTGACCCATACCTTGTGATAAGACTTGGAGGGAAAAGTCAGAATGACAAGGAAAATTACATCTCCAAACAACTGAATCCTGTGTTTGGCAAGTAAGTCACTGGGTGTTTTTCTATATGATAAACAACAAACCAACACGACCTTAATTAGTTGCTAAATTTTTAGTATTATTAATAACCCATTTTAAAAAAATACTGTTGTTTTATGTTTATTTTTTAATCAATAACTCACAAACACCCCTTGTAATTAGTATCCATGGTGGTCAGTCATTGATACCATTCTTAAAACCTCGCTTAGTAAACCACTAGGGTTTTATTTTTCTTAAAGGATAACTTGTTGAATGCAATGCCTAAGGTAACGCAAATAAATTTTTTAAATTTTTAAAAAATATTAAAGTTTTTTTTTTTTTAATGAACTGGCCAAAGAGCAGCAAACACACTCTGCTCTAACCATAGACCTACTTTAGAATTACATAAACAATAAAATTAGAAAGTCAAAAAAATTAATTAAATTTGTGTTAATTTAACTTTTCAACATTTGCTTGTTTGTTTGGGTTTCTTTCTTTTTTTTTTTCCTTTTCTTTTGACGGGAATTGTGTTAATACACTGCGGGAATAATAAAAAAAAGTAATTCCAATGTTCAAATAATAAAGATATTTGACATATTCTATAAAGTGGTCATAGTGTGGTCCAGAAGATTAAAACTATGCACGTATATTGTTATATTGTAAACGGCTTAAACAAGAAGAAAAGAAGTATTAGTGGGGGGGGGGGGACCGTG
>MUZC01002350.1:709047-723109 GCA_002072015.1 Radix auricularia | reverse complement strand
AGTTCAGACCACAAACATCTATCAAAGAGTTCAGACCACAAACATCTATCAAAGAGTTCAGACCACAAACATCTATTATAGTTTAGACCACAAACATCTATTTATAAGTTCAGACCACAAACATCTATTATAGTTTAGACCACAAACATCTATTATAGTTCATCCACAAACATCTATTATAGTTTAGACCACAAACATCTATCAAAGAGTTCAGACCACAAACATCTATTATAGTTTAGACCACAAACATCTATCAAAGAGTTCAGACCACAAAAATCTATCTGAGAGTTCAGACCACAAACATCTATTATAGTTTAGACCACAAACATCTATCAAAGAGTTCAGACCACAAACATCTATTATAGTTTAGACCACAAACATCTATTATAGTTTAGACCACAAACATCTATCTGAGAGTTCAGACCACAAACATCTATTATAGTTCAGACCACAAACATCTATCAAAGAGTTCAGACCACAAACATCTATCTGAGAGTTCAGACCACAAACATCTATTATAGTTTAGACCACAAACATCTATCAAAGAGTTCAGACCACAAACATCTATTATAGTTTAGACCATAAAAATCTATTATAGTTCAGACCACAAACATCTATTATAGTTTAGACCACAAACATCTATCAAAGAGTTCAGACCACAAACATCTATCTGAGAGTTCAGACCACAAACATCTATCAAAGAGTTCAGACCACAAACATCTATTACAGTTCATACCACAAACATCTATCTGAGAGTTCAGACCACAAACATTTATTATAGTTCAGACCACAAACATCTATCAAAGAGTTCAGACCACAAACATCTATTATAGTTCAGACCACAAACATCAATCTGAGAGTTCAGACCACAAACATCTATCTGAGAGTTCAGACCACAAACATCTATCTGAGAGTTCAGACCACAAACATCTATCTGAGAGTTCAGACCACAAACATCTATTATAGTTCAGACCACAAACATCTATGAAAGAGTTCAGACCACAAACATCTATTACAGTTCATACCACAAACATCTATCAAACAGTTCAGACCACAAACATCTATCAAACAGTTCAGACCACAAACGTCTATCAAACAGTTCAGACCACAAACATCTATTATAGTTCAGACCACAAACATCTATCAAAGAGTTCACACCACAAACATCTATCAAACAGTTCAGACCACAAACATCTATTATAGTTCATACCACAAACATCTATCAAAGAGTTCAGACCACAAACATCTATCAAACAGTTCAGACCACAAACATCTATCAAACAGTTCAGAACACAAACATCTATCAAACAGTTCAGACCACAAACATCTATCAGACAGTTCAGAACACAAACGTCCATATTTCCAAACATTACTGACACCATTACCTCCCCCCCCCCAACCACCAGCTACGAACTGAGGTGTATCATCTGGAACACTGATGACGTCGTCTTGGAAGATGACGCCTTCTTCACTGGGGAGAAAATGTCTGACATCTACGTCAAGGGCTGGATCAAAGGTTCTGAGGACATGCAGTCCACTGACATACACTACAGGTGAGTGGATCAAAGGTTCGGAGGACATGCAGTCTACGGACATACACTACAGGTGAGTGGATCAAAGGACATGCAGTCTACGGACATACACTACAGGTGAGTGGATCAACGGACATGCAGTCTACGGACATACACTACAGGTGAGTGGATCAAAGGACATGCAGTCTACGGACATACACTACAGGTGAGTGGATCAAAGGTTCGGAGGACATGCAGTCCACGGACATACACTACAGGTGAGTGGATCAAAGGACATGCAGTCCACGGACATACACTACAGGTGAGTCGGATCAAAGGTTCGGAGGACATGCAGTCTACGGACATACACTACAGGTGAGTGGATCAAAGGTTCGGAGGACATGCAGTCCACGGACATACACTTCAGGTGAGTGGATCAAAGGACATGCAGTCTACTGACATACACTACAGGTGAGTGGATCAAAGGTTCGGAGGACATGCAGTCTACGGACATACACTACAGGTGAGTGGATCAAAGGTTCGGAGGACATGCAGTCTATGGACATACACTACAGGTGAGTGGATCAAAGGTTCGGAGGACATGCAGTCTACGGACATACACTACAGGTGAGTGGATCAAAGGACATGCAGTCCACGGACATACACTACAGGTGAGTGGATCAAAGGACATGGAGTCCACAGAAATACACTACAGGTGAGTGGATCATTGCTATTTGTGGGGGTGGGGACTAGTATGAAGGATGTCTTTATATAGTTTTTTGGGTATCTATCTCGGGACGAACCTGGCTTAAAGACGAACTTAGAAACAAGTGGTACCACTAAAGTCCAGACTGCACGACCGACAGAGGGGCATATGCTAACATGCCCATGCAGGCAACAGACAAATGGTGGAACTGGTCACAAACACCAGAGCTGGGTGACCCAGTTGAGAACGGAGCACTACCCCAAAAAAACTCAAGCTTTAACAGCTTTAGACTTCAACAGGAACTCGAACTGCCGACATCGTGGTCTAGCAGCGATGTGCATGTTGACTGCATGTCCTACGCCGGATATTGCTGGGTAGACTAGTGCGGCGAGGGTCCTACGCTGCTCTACAGATGGCGCAGGTTGCCAAGGCATTAACCAGTTCAATATGAGAGTTATCTCAAGCCCACATAATTTTAGACATTTGGAACTGTATAAAGGAAGAAAAAGCTGGTGTAAAACTAAGGTTTATTCATCAATACGAGGTAATGCTAGGGTTGTGACAATGTTGTAATGAAATTTTAAAAAAAAAAACTACATTTATATAGAGCTCAACTTTTGAAATAAATCTGAAACAATATACTTTTCTATATCTCCATTTCTGAAACACAATTTGAATAATCCGATGACGTCTCTAAACAGCAGACCATAGAAAACAACGTCGTTTTGAGTTAAATAAAATCAAATCAAAGTTCAGTCCAGTATAAAATGTATTCCGTGGAATTAAATTTATAAGATCGCCATGTCCACACATTTATATTGTCTAAATCTATAATGCAACCACACACTTACCAGCTTCCATTCCACCATCGCAGTCCTGATATCTCAAACGAAAAGAGATTTGGTCAAAGCATTGTTGAAAAAGCGACCACAGTTACTGTAGACTTCCAAGATTCAAAATACTCTCCAAACTTGGAACTAGTTTTTGTCAGATCTTCTTGATGTTCATTTATTATTATTTTGTTCTTTGTGCAACGGTAATGGAGAAAAATGGATTGATACGGTTAATGGCATCATAAAAAGTTATGTGTTTGTGTATGTGTATGTATGTATGTATGTGTGTGCGCGTGCGTGCGTGTGCGTATGCGTGTGTGTGTGTGTGTGTGTGTGTGTGTGTGTGTGTGTGTGTTATGAGGAGCGAACAAAACTCCAAGTTCTCGTCCTCAAGAAAGAATAACTCTATTCAAAAACACAAGCCGACTGGTGGTGATGGGGTCGAGGCTAATTATTGTCCACTGTTTGTTGACGCAAAAGGAGTTGGAGTCGAAGTTCTTGGGGGTGAATGGGTGAGCTGTGGTGGAATGATGGGGCATTGGGGTGGGGGGGGGGGGGAAAGGTATGCGGGCGAGATGAATGGGCGAGATATCCGCGGCTGAACTCAATAAAGCACAATGAAACTCTAATCTCGCCTCTGAAAATATTGCTATTCCTTACCACGCGAAGAGAACCGACAACCCACACTTCATGACGTTCATCAGCCCGTTAGATGAAGAGCGCGACCAAACAATATTATAAACAAGTCCGAACCTTTCTTATTTTAAGTTAACATTCGAAATAAGATAACATTTCTTTTGTTAAAACTTTACAGAATAATTTCTTTTAAGAAGAAAAAGAAGTTAAAAGTTTTTTTATATGTTTAATTAAAGCTGAAATAATACCAGCATTCGCTGTCTAAATGGTTGGACATGCGCGGTTCATACTTTATTATTCTATTATACTCTTATTTCGCTGAAGCTTGTGAAAGGCGAGAAACAAATAGATGCAAAAACATAAAAAACATATCGCATGATGGAGTTTTAGAAATGTTATCAGTTAACATTTTAATTTCAAGTCAAAGTGCGAGTAGCCTACTTTCTTTTATGTTAACTTTAATAATCTGGTTCCTAAAAGGTGTGTGTGTTGTGGGGTGGGGTGGGGGCGGGGCGGGGCTTGATTTAATCTCCACCATGTTGCAGCATCTTCTTTGATATCTCGGGGTCACGGGTTTGACAAAATACTCACCACGGCGTGCACGTTTATTCACCTGTTCCCGGCCTCAATGCTCGTCCACGGGACGTTAAACCCCGGGCGTGCACGCCAGTCGGTCGTCTTGTCTGTTATCACAGAAAACTCGGGGTATGTCACGCATGAGAGCTCATTCTTCGGGCAGGGCTGGGCTGGTTGGTGCTGGTGGGTGAAATTTATAGCATACGTCATATCTGTTCAACATTCAACCCTTTCAGCTTTGGGACACTCGCTTTTGTTGAAAAGGAATAGGAGAAACCTAAATGAAACATCTTAACGTTGAATGTTTCGGTTGAGGATTTATCGCCACGTTCACTCGACGTGTGTTTAGCCAACGGGGCTTTTCTGTTTAACTTAAACATATCATTTCCAATAATCAAGTGTTTCATTTCGGATGAGACATCGTTCAAACGATAGGTGCTCAAGATTTATATCTGATATGTACCCCCCCCCCCCCATTTTCCTTAAATGTTCATTCTTATATTTTTTATAATTTTTAATTCATTGTTTATATATTATTTATATATTATTTATTTACTTATTATTTACTTATTTATTATTTATTTATTTTTTAAAAAAGTATTTATTATTATTATTCATATATTTATTCATATAAAAAATACATCTAATAAAGCATTTAGTTATAGCGATAGATAAACGTTTTTAATTAAATCTATAAGATTATACGGAATATATACCCGAACAAATAAGAAATACTGCTTCTGTTTTTACTTGGGGAAAAATTTAGTGCGTGCCGCTGGATCTTAGAGGTTCCTATTTATCGATTTGTATGTGAGCTTTACTGAACCGCGACGGAGTTTTATACTGAATAAAGTTTCTAGTTAACATTTTAGTTCTCTATCCTTACCTGTGAATGGTCTTGGTGGAGTTAGATGTGTCTTGACTTTTAGACTGGTCTTGGTGGAGTTACAGGAAATCATGGCAAGTTTCCCAACAAGAAACTGCAATGAGCAAAGACATATGTCATTTGCAGATGTTTCATAAGTACATATATATGGCGGATGAATTTAAAAGACCCTTTCATGAATTGGCAACTATTGAAGAGGAAATAAATTTTTTTTTAAAATTTGTCTTCACCTTTCTGCCATCTGCAATTGGAACTCAAGGAGTTTCAAAGTGATGTTGGATGCCGTAGCAGACAACAACAGCATATTTTCATTGCCTTTTACCCGTCACCTTGATTATGACCGATGACAAGAAGTTCGAACTTTATCTAAAAATGCTCTGCTTGTTTGGCCTCAAACTGCCATGTGTAAGCAGACATTCTCAGATATGAATCTTAACAAGAATCGTGTGAGGATGACACTAAGTGACCATCACCTGTGAGCATTGAGCCTGACCTCGCAACTTAAACTGCAGTCAAGATCTCAGTTTCATCCTTCTCATTAAAATTTAGCAATAAAAAACGTGTCCTATTATGTCATTATTAAAGATTAACTCAATCCTGCCCCTTCATATCTTTACCTCATGGAACATGGCTCCCCATGCAGAAACTTAGGACCGCATATGGTTCAGTGTAAGGATGCACTCTAATATCGTATACACGCGTGAAGCCATGTGAAACGCCATTTCATTAAATAAATTGTAAGCAATCAAATATTTAGGTGGAACTTTTATGTAAAGTTATGCGTTTTGATGTGAAGTCACATTTCTATTAAACACACACCCCGCCCCCTCGTCACAAAAGTGTGACAGGTGCGTGACATTATTCATGGACGGCCCCAAACCCAGTGGCCAGACGTTATGATATAAGCCAAGCATTAACTGAAGAATGTTGGAAACGAGCCGCTCGTAAGATGAAAATTCCGGATTGTTCACCGTACTGAGTACTGCATTTTCCTAGATACACCGCAGCCTGTGGCAGCGTCAAATTAATTATCACACTGAATACTTGAGACGCGATTAATTGAATAATGTAATTAGACAACTTTATGTCTTAAAAAGAGTGCAAAATTAAATGAATTTTCTTTCCATTTGGTTTATAGATTTGAAAAAAGTATTTTAAAATCACAAGAACTTTTAGGAATGCTCAATTTTCGACAGCTTAAATTTATAATTATCTCGTTTTTGGGGAAGGGATCAATTTATGAGGTCCATAAAATCTAAATTAAATTTCATTGCTGTCTCTTTTCCTAGTCATTTGAAACTGAATTAATTAAAATTGATTCTAAAACTGGGCACATGTGTATGAAACTAATAATTGAAATTGCCCTTACTTTCAGGCAAGTTTTTTTTTTAAAAAATGAAACAATTATTAATTAATTCAGGCTGGAGATGAAGTTTCTCCATATTTTTTTTTCAATTTGCAGATCTTTTGTTGTGATATCGTGGAAGTGGTCGAAAGTTAAGGATAAAAAAACAGTTTAATAAAAAAACAGAGAGAGAGAGAGCGGTTGTAACCAATGTTCCAGTTCAGGTTGGTTATTCCGTGCTAAAAATAGTGATAAAAGTAGCACAGGATCCATTTTGTGGGCACATTTTACACTCTCAGAAACACAGATGTTATATTATCATCATCCACATTTGCTGTGAGGTAGCTCTTAACTGCTGTGCGGCGTCGGTTTGATATCTGCGCGTCCACGCAGCTTAAAGAGAACATTGATCGCAGCATTTGATTATCCCGTGAATGTGCCTTTTCAAATAATTGTACGTGAGACTGATGTGAGAGATCTTCATATAAAACATCTGCCGTGCGTTGGTTTTTTGTTTATTGTTTTATTCACCAGTCATATTTTATGACTCAAACATCATTCAATGATGAGTTGTTTCATGTCCCAGTTTACGACTCAAAGATTCCATAATCAGTTGTTTCATGTCATAGTTTATGACTCAAACATTCCATGATCAGTTGTTTCATGTCCCAGTTTACGACTCAAAGATTCCATGATCAGTTGTTTCATGACGCAGTTTACGACTCAAAGATTCCATGATGAGTTGTTTCATGTCCCAGTTTACGACTCAAAGATTCCATGATCAGTTGTTTCATGTCACAGTTTACGACTCAAAGATTCCATGATGAATCGTCTCATGTCAGAGTTTCCGTTGTAAACCAAATCTTTGGAGATCGTGCCATAAGATTCCAAGCCCAGTTTACCTGAATGTTATATCAAACCTGAACGACAAACATGTGAGTGAACAAACCATGGAAGACGGGATCATGTTGAGATACTGTCTAGAATAGTCTAGATTGCAATAGATCATATTAAAAAAATAGGCAGAAATGCTTTCAGGCCGAATTTTAGACCTAAATGATTATAACTTTCTGCAAGTAACACAATTACTCATTCACTAGCACACTTTCTCGACCGACTTTAGTATCGACTGTGGACGAGATGTTAAACACTCTAATAACTTAATTTTAAAATATCCCCTAGCTTCAAAAATTTGACGAACATATTTCTGCCACAAAACAGGGCATACGATCTCTTGAAAATCACCGGAAACACGTAGTAGTTTTTGGCAAAGCTTACAGTAAATATACACTTTGATAATTACGAAAAACGCATACATGCCAACTTTTAGCGCACATGAATATACGGTAGTGACTTGATATACAAATACTTCAAGTTACAAAAACTCCAAGATACGAACGGTCACTTGGAAAAAAAAAAATTCCAAGCAAGGAAAATCCAAGATACGATAAACACATAGCTGACAAAACTGGAAATCACGTGACGCCTATCAACGCACTACCAACGTTTCTGCTCTCCTATGGTTGCTGTGTCGCAGCTGCATATTCGTGCATGGTACGAACGCTTTCTTTACTGCGTAGCTTGTTTAATTGATGTTATGTCGTAAATTCGTGAATATTTCGTGAGCTGTTTGTTAAAGCGCATTTGATGGCCAGAACTTCAAATAAATTAATAGCTGCAAGCGTAGCACAGAAATGAGAGGGGGAAAAAAATTATGGGTGAAAATTTGTTTTTAAAGCACACATCCAAAGAAGAGAGAAAAAATAATAGCAAATAAAATACTGACACAGTGTTATGTCACGAATGTATAGTGTAGAAATGTAAAAAAAAATGGTTTTTATTTGTTTATATAGAATTATCTTAACTTATCTGTTACAGACGCTCCTTCTATACAGAAGATTATTGCGTCCAACGTTTATCTATTTATGTAAAGTTTATACATAAAGTATCATGTTCATAAAGTTAAGTGTTTCGAACATATCGCCGAATAGTCTTCTTCCATCTATTCTCCTCTTCTACGAAACTTAACCACATCCTCTCATTTGAAAGGTAAGATTTCACTTTTGTATACACTTTCATTTATTTTATTCCTATTTCATTGTTTTATTATTATTTATTTCATTTATAATGTGTACTGTTAAGGATTTGAAGAATCCTACCAGGTTTTTCTACAGTTTTCTATTATATATTCACTTTTAGTGTTGTTTCCGTGGGGCTTGGAACGGATTAGGTATTTTACATGTAAAACTTATTTCGAGATACAAAAGATCCAAAATACGAAAGCCAACCCGGAATTGATTAATTTCTTATCTCGAGCTAACACTGTAGCATTATTTAAGCTGAGCCAACAAGAGACGAAATTTACTGTGGTTCCACCACATTCTAATACAGTTTCTCTTAAGCTATTTTATGCAAGTGTGGACAGTGATATATATATATGACAAATATTATCTTCAAGCTAATTTCGAGAGAGTTTTTAATTTATTTTAATTTTATGGCTGAATCTCAGGCTAAAAGCTAATGAACTCTTAACATGTGTGTTATTATTGAGATGTAAATAAAATTTAAATGATTTTCCTGCAATAGTCAACATGTTTACTAGAGATGTGGGCTATAAACACGTTTTATGTCACATTTTAGATCACTAACAGGGGAAGGTAACTTCAACTGGAGATTTATCTTTCCCTTTGATTACCTGGTGGCCGAGGAGAAGATCGTCATCTCCCGCAAAGAAACGCTCTTCTCTTGGGACGAGACCGAGTCCAAAGTTCCCGCCCGGCTGAATATGCAAGTCTGGGACGCTGACCACTTTTCGGCAGACGACTTTCTGGGTAACGTTTTGTTTTTATGGCATATGTTTCATTTTTAACATAATGTTTCATACACTTTTGATAAATAATAATAATAAATCCTGAAAGATTTTTGCCAAACCAAAAATAAAGCATTCTTAAATCTCATCAGTTTTCGATAATTGTACTTCAAAGAAAATATTACGGCTCATGAAATTCTTTTTTTTCCCCCTTATTGCTGCGATACAAAAGAAACATCATCGTTTAAAACCTACGGCAGAGTGTGTTTTTTTCCCCATAGTTCATAAAAGACTAGGAACAAACATTATAAAGTAACATGCAGCTCATGGGAAATACAAAAACTAAGCTACTGACATGCCGAATGAATTTTATTTTTTTTTCAAAACGATTATCCGCGTGAGATGTCAAAGTTTATATAGAAAGACAAAGAAGAATCAGACTATAATTTTATCATAAAAAAAAGATCATGATGAAAAGTAAAGCAGCAAATAACGTGATGCAAAGATTTAACATTTTTCAAAAGCTACACAAGATATAACAAAACACCGTGAAGTGTTTTGCCCTTTCATAGTACAAAAACAAAATAATTCGAACTGTTTTCAATAAATTTCTCTCTAAAATCACATTCTCCTCTATCACGGTGGCAGCCTGACATCTAGACACTCGGCGACAGAAACAGACAAAGCGATGTTGCTTTTCAAAGTTGTACGGGCTACCAATGTAGCACTCTTGTAGTGGTGGCGTGTAACATACAAATAATGACGTCATACCATGACACCAATCACGCATTTTTTAGGAATGATGGTGGAAGCAGTCAATTAAATGTTAGAAAAACTGCAAACATTTCCAACTTCAAATAGGAAAATCCCCCTCCTCCCCACCTACACCCAATTTGTTGTGAGTAGTCTTTAAAAAAATATAATGAAATTTTAACAAAATATTTTTTTTAAACTCTCAGTCATTTTGACAGTAGGAATATTGATTTCATGCCGTGTGTAAATAGAAATATCCAGGGTGTAGAGTTTGACTAGTTCATATTAATCAAATATAAAGGTATTCTGTAAGGACTTACCCTAGCATATGTTGGCTAATGCGCTAATTTTACGTTACATAGAGCCATCCCAGTGGACCTAACCAATATCTTTTCATCTTTATTATATGAAGTGTTTTGCACACATATGGTTATTTATATATTTATGCTGAAAATCATTTTTCCCATCTGAAAGGACAAATTTTCAGGCTATTCCCGCACACTGCAATCCGGCCGTCCTAGAAGACAGTCAGCGTAAAAAAGAGGAAAAAATTACACATCTTTACAATGTTTTACCCCCTCACATCATACACACTTTTTCAACAACTCTTAAGTACACGGGGCTCTTTGAAGATGGACACACCCTCATCCCAGCCCCAACGATAATGGTGTTTTGGAAACAGCTCGTCTGCCTAAGAACGCTCGAGATTTTTTGTTGTTCTCCCCAGGCGCCCTGACCTTAGACCTGAACCGCTTCCCACGCGGGGCCAAGTCGTCTAAGCTGTGTACCCTGGACATGCTGAAAACCGACGGGTCAGTACCCCAGATGTCGCTGTTCAAACACAAGAGGGTCAAGGGATGGTGGCCCTTCCACGTGAAGAACGAAGGGAGTGAGGAGCTGGAGCTTACGGTGAGCTCGGAGCTAAACGGGATTTATGGAGGGAGGGGGGTTGTTGGGGGGTTGTTGGGTTTCACGAATTAATAAGGAGGTCGAAGTCGAGGAAATATTTGAAAGAAAAGGCGGGGTTATAAACTATTTCATTTCATTTAATTTCAGATATTCTACATTTAAGTCATTGTGAAATATATTTTACTAGCCATGAACAGGGACGTTGTTGTGGTCAACATCCGGAAAGAATATTACAGAACACTTTGTGTAGTGGCCTTGTCAATTATAATTTAATGAATTCTCTTTTTTGACAATTCCTAATAAAATGCAATTTATAAAATACTAGTATTTCGGACACTGCCCCTATTCAGTTAATATTTCAACTGTGGTGGTAATAAAAAAGGGTTTAAAGGCCCAAAGACAGTTTTTCAAAAATTAGATTTTTAACTAATATACATTAATGACCAAGTTATGACACGTGATCTACGAAAATGAAACAGAAAAAACTCATTTAAAAGGGTAACAATCTAGATATCCATTACATAATGACCCTGACCTTTAACCCTGCATCTGAACTGTCAAATTCATACCGCTTAAATCTGATGGAAACATAAAAATGTACCATTTAAAATGTTTACTATGGTTAGGATATGCGCATAGTTTTGTTTGCCGTTATATATTTATTTATAAAGGAGAGTCCAATTTTTTTTTTACATTGAATATTACGCTACAGCCATGTATGCAAAGTCCTTAAAAGGGGCCAAGCTTCCTCCGGGCCCCCAAATCCTTAGCAAAGGTCACTGTTTGGTAGAGAAATGTTTATTTGACTGGTGATCTCCAGGATTTCGTGAGTTATAAATGGATCAGAACACTTTTGGTCCGTATATGTGATCAGATCACTTTTGGCCCATACATGTGATCAGATCACTTTTGGTCCGTATATGTGATTAGATCACTTTTGGTCCGTATATGTTGATCAGATCACTTTTGGTCCGTGCATGTGAAAGTTACAGACGTTCGCGTTTTTTTTGTCAAAAAATAAAATGTCGAAGGGTAGATCATGGATTGTCTTTTCTTTTGTATGTGCGTGTGGTGCGTGTGGTGAGTGTGGTGAGTGTGGTGAGTGTGGTGAGTGTGGTGAGTGTGGTGAGTGTGGTGAGTGTGGTGAGTGGTGGTGAGTGTGGTGAGTGTGGTGAGTGTGGTGAGTGTGGTGAGTGTGGTGAGTGTGGTGAGTGTGGTGAGTGTGGTGAGTGTGGTGAGTGTGGTGCGTGTGGTGAGTGTGGTGAGTGTGGTGAGTGTATTACAGATTTTTTAAAAGTAAATCTACATGCACTCCTACTCTATCATTTCTTCTCCGCCTGTCTCCCTCTATCTCTATGTAGCGTCAAATCCCTCCTCCATATTCTCCAGTAGTCCCACGAGAGTGACCACTTGCGTCTGTCCGGCAGTCCAGCAGCTGATCCCATCTTCCCGCCGCCTCTATAAGCCAACCAGTCAATATTCTATTATACCCTTGTTTGCCCGAGGTCGGGCCGCTGTCTTTGTCTTGGGGTGGAGACCGATTTTCTCCAGACTGACCACTAATTAAGGCGGCCGGTGGCCAGCGGTCAAGCCATTAATGAAACATCCTGTTCCAGTTAGAAGTCGGTAATTGACAGCAGGAATCGTCCCCAGAACGTTTGCCAGGTTTTTCTGAAGATGACGAGTTGCCAGGGTATCGATCGAAGATCTGGAATTGTTTATTTGGAAGGAAAAAAATACAACGTGTAGTGTGATATATGGGGCATGGTATCTATTCTGCAGTGGTTCTCAAAAATTAGAAGTCGGGGACGTAAAGGTTTTTCGCCAAGATCTAAGCTTTAAAAAAAAAATATTTGCTCAAATCTTAGTATTCTTGTCGGTTGTTCAAAATCGTTCCAAGCGGGCACCTGTCCAGTGTGGCCTTGGCTGAGCACTCGAAACAACAAACATGCACTTACTATCGGGACTGTATCGCTGCTTATCTTTGTAAGTCACTACAAAAAACATTTTCTATGGGGTCTTGTTACATTTTAGATTTTTGAATCCCAGCAAGATCAAGGGGTGTAGATATTTTAACGTCATAGAGATCAATAACAGAAGTTGCTGGTAATGAGATGAATTCCTTCTTCTATAGCGCTAACACTA
This sequence comes from Radix auricularia, assembly GCA_002072015.1. Classification (NCBI taxonomy): domain Eukaryota; kingdom Metazoa; phylum Mollusca; class Gastropoda; family Lymnaeidae; genus Radix; species Radix auricularia. Next base: position 710,000 of record MUZC01002350.1, on the reverse strand, counting down.
ACCGAGCGCTAACATTAACCAAGCGCTAACACTAACCGTGCGCTAACACTAACCGTGCGCTAAAATTAACCGTGCGCTAACACTAACCGTGCGCTAACACTAACCGTGCGCTAACACTAACCGTGTGCTAACACTAACCGTGTGCTAACACTAACTATGCGCTAACACTAACCGTGTGCTAACACTAACCGTGCGCTAACACTAACCGTGCGCTAACACTAACACCGTGCGCTAACACTAACCGTGCGCTAACACTAACCGTGTGCTAACACTAACCGTGTGCTAACACTAACCATGCGCTAACACTAACCGTGTGCTAACACTAACCGTGCGCTAACACTAACACCGTGCGCTAACACTAACCGTGCTACCCTGACAGGCTCGCTGCGCTCTGTTGTTCAAAATACGGTATAATTTGTAAAATTCATTTTAAAAAATTCTTCAAATTTCTCTTACTTAAATTGTTATTTTTTCACATGCTTTCCAACATTTCGGAATACTGTTCCATATTTTTGGTGCCGCCGATTCAAAGAAGCGCACGAAAGAGACTGCCTCCAGAGTCCCTCCATTCCGGGAACTTTTAGAATATACGGCGTAAAAGATCGTAGCCCTTTTAGAGATATAAACGTTCCTATTTTAATCTCCTAAAATACAGAGCCCTCATCTGTCCATACAGCCATGCGTCAGTGAAAGAGTCTAACGGTCTTTTCTTTCAGCCACAGGAAGCCAGTGAAGATCCCTAGCGTCAGTATAATGTGGTACGGCTCTCTGAACCTCAATGAGTCTCAGTCAGTACAATGTGGTACGGCTCTCTGAACCTCAATGAGTCTCAGTCAGTACAATGTGGTACGGCTCTCTAAACCTCAATGAGTCTCAGTCAGTACAATGTGGTACGGCTCTCAGAACCTCAATGAGTCTCAGTCAGTACAATGTGGTACGGCTCTCTGAACCTC
>MUZC01002350.1:625616-708836 GCA_002072015.1 Radix auricularia | reverse complement strand
ATGAGTCTCAGTCAGTACAATGTGGTACGGCTCTCTGAACCTCTATGAGTCTCAGTCAGTACAATGTGGTACGGCTCTCTGAACCTCAATGAGTCTCTGTAGTTCGTTTTGAGGCAATCCCCACAGACTACTGTTGCAGTAATACAGTAGTCAACAGACGAACGAGTTGCTTATGCGTTACAATTGCTTGAGTGTCCTGTAGATCAGAAGTTACAAATACTTGAGTTACATAAGATTATAGTAACTTCAATGTCATCAACAATAAACGCTATGTATACTCAAGTACCATTTAGATCAGATGTTTTAGATATCTGAGTCCGATTTAAATAAATGCGCGGCATGACCGTCGTGTGTTTCTATGTCTGAAGTTATTTATAGTTATTTAAATGACACGTCGATTAGAAATTTAAAAAAAAGTAAGACTATAGTTGCTTCATTGTCTATTAGAACCGTCGTTATAAATATTTGAGTACCAGTCATGGTCAAAATTCATTTTTTAAAAATGTTTTGACCCCAGGGCAAGGTAGAGGCTGAGCTACACTTGATGACCGCAGAAGAAGCGGAGAAACACCCGGCTGGACTTGGGAGGTCTGAGCCCGACCCCCTGGAGAAACCCAAGTAAGTAAGGTCACGTGTTTAAAGTGCGCCTACTTGAGTTTTAGTTAGTGATCTACCTTCTATGCCATATAATAGTGAGTGCGCCTACTTGAGTTTTAGTTAGTGATCTACCTTCTATGCCATATAATAGTGGGTGCGCCTACTTGAGATTTAGTTAGTGATCTACCTTCTATGCCATATAATAGTGGGTGCGCCTACTTGAGTTTTAGTAAGTGATCTACCTTCTATTCCATATAATAGTGAGTGCGCCTACTTGAGGTTTAGTTAGTGATCTACCTTCTATGCCATATAATAGTGAGTGCGCCTACTTGAGTTTTAGTTAGTGATCTACCTTCTGTGCCATATAATACTGGGTGCGCCTACTTGAGTTTTAGTAAGTGATCTACCTTCTATTCCATATAATAGTGAGTGCGCCTACTTGAGTTTTAGTTAGTGATCTACCTTCTATGCCATATAATAGTGAGTGCGCCTACTTGAGTTTTAGTTAGTGATCTACCTTCTATGCCATATAATAGTGAGGGCCCAACATGCCACATCTTGAGGATAAAACACGATTTAAATAAAAAAAAACCTATATCAGCAAACATGAAGGATGCTGAGAGAAAGACAATACGCTAAAAGAAAGACAATACGGGTATCGCTTGCTTTAACAACGAGAAATTATTTCAATCCAACACAAAAAACGTAACATTTAATTGAATTTTCATAAACTTCATTTCTTTTGTTGACATGAACGGCAATAAAGGGAAATATACATTTCCATTGAGTAAAAAATTGAAAATTTTGATTGAATTATGACCTGCTATTTTAATTTTAAAATTAAATTGCTTCTTAATTGAAAGAATATCTCAGGGTTTTAATTGTGTTTTTTGCAAGTTAGATGTCGTTTGGTAACGGGTTAAATTTTATGACCCCATTAAATGGGTTAACATTTCTTCGGCTAAATCATCCCTATAAAAATATCATGTTTTAATTCCACTTGTTGGCTCGCGACTACGCATTTTACACTGCCAGAAATTCCTGTTAACTTTCTTTACCCTCTCTTTCATCCACTGATGCCTCATTGCCCTGACTCATAATTATTTTATTAATTTCCGATGGTGCCCCTTTCGATTTTACATTGCAATTAGAACCTTTGAAAAAAAATGTTTTATTTCTTTTTTGTTTACTGTTTTTCCCCCTGAAGAAGACTTCTTGCTGACATATAAGCCCTTATTAAATTGTTTAAAATATTGTTTTTGCGCCTTTGTACGCCCTTGCGTCTACGCCCTTGCCTCTTCATGCCTTGTTTAATTCTTTGTGTTGTACATCAGCCGACCAGACTCCTCGTTCATGTGGTTCATGAACCCGTTCAAGTCCCTGCGGTACATCTTGTGGCACAACTACAAGTGGATCATCATCAAGCTGATCATCGTGGTCCTGCTCACGGCTCTTCTCATCCTCTTCTTCTACTCGATGCCCGGCTACACGGTCAAGAAGATGTTCAACGCCTAGCAGATGTTTAATGCCTGAAGGTTCCGCTTCACGGTGCACCAAGCACCTACACGTCAGACCCCGGCCTCATAGTAGTCATACGCTACCGCCCATGCTCTTAATTGTAAATAATTCTATGGGATCGTATGTGATTGCATGGGATCGTATGTGATTGTTATCAATCCCCCCTCCCACATTGACCTTTTTGTAGCTATACAAGACAGAAATCATTTTTTAGACATGATTCCATTGCCGGGTGGTTTCACGAAGATTGAGGTGATGAATGTTGACTTGAGATTCACAGGCTACTCTATAAAGAATGTTTACAATGACAATATGGGGAACATTTGAAATATGTTTTGTCTAGTTCTTTGAGAAACTTGGAAATAATCCGTTAGAATTGCCTACAATTAACATTGTTATGCTGAAAGAATATCCTCGAGAGAGATTGATCTAAATATATATACATATATAAGATTTTTATGGTTTATTTATAAATTTCTTAATTTTTGTTTTTTTAAATGAATTCCCTGAACCTATTTTGGGCTCTACAGTGACCTAAGGAACTGTGGAAAAAAAGATACAATACAACCTGTTTTAGTATTCAGATATTGATTTTAAAACACATTGGCTCTAACATATCTAGTACCTAGACGCAATCTATTTCAAAAAATTACACAAGCACAGACACTCAAACATTTGATCGAACATTTATAGTTTACATGTATTAAATTTAATAATAAAAATAAATTGATAATTTATATAGCGCTGCTTCACAGCAAGGACTGGGCTCACAGCGCATTGCATAGAGATAATAAAATAGATAAAATAATGAAATAACCACTCATATCATAATAACCACATAAAGGGGCAGTACGTTACAGATTAGCTACGTTAATCATTAAAAGAAATGTTGTTTCATTAATTTTGTGAATACATTTTGAAAAGTTTAACACTATTAGGCGCTCAAACATTAACTCTTAAAATTAGCACCCACCCAGTCGCATTCAAAAATCATCTCACTTCAACGGCTCTTTCAGTTCCATGAAATGGATTACATCTTACATCCCACCGTTGTCTCATGACAAGTCTTTGCAAGATTAAACTCCTTCATTTTCCACCTCATCTCTCATGTTCATCATATCACATTTGTTAACTCTTTCATTGTGGTTATGGAAGAAATTAAAATGTTAAATGATTCTCCCGGGGAGATATTTTTATATGGTCTCCACAATTCCGTTGAAAGCCACTGATTAATGCCTAGGTCACGTGATACTCGCTCCAAAAGGCGGAATCAACAGGGGCAGTTGTGTTGTATGGCGTAAAATTGGGCGTTTCCCAGGCTGAGCACTTTTCCTCTGAGCAGCTGGTCATAGACCTGATCTAAATAATGGAACAATTTCTGAGCACCTGGTCATAGACCTGATCCTGACCTAAATAATGGAACAATCTCTGAGCACCTGGTCATAGACCTGATCTAAATTATGGAACAATCTCTGAGCACCTGGTCATAGACCTGATCTAAATTATGGAACAATCTCTGAGCACCTGGTCATAGACCTAATCTAAATAATGGAACAATTTCTGAGCACCTGGTCATAGACCTGATCCTGACCTAAATAATGGAACAATTTCTGAGCACCTGGTCATAGACCTGATCTAAATAATGGAACAATCTCTGAGCACCTGGTCATAGACCTGATCTAAATAATGGAACAATTTCTGAGCACCTTGTCACAATAATATCTCGAGAATAAATCTCCACATCGTGTTCCATATAAATTAGTATTATTTTTGTTAAAACAAGTTGGTGTATTACAATGGCAAGCCGATCAGCTCTGAGGATATCGAATTAACAACGAATGAATTACGTTTTTCTAACTGTAATTATCTTTTTTTTTAAATGGATAATATATAATTTTAAAAAAATTAATCATGAGAAGAGAGAATTTTTTTTTAATTAATTCCGTTCTTTCATTAAAAGCTAGTCTGCTGTAATGAGGCAGTGTACGTTGGGGAGGGGGGTGGGGATGGCGTTAGAATATAGGGCGTGGGGATGTGGGTTGGCTGCCTCCATGTAACACAACACGTCCCTGGGGATGTCTACCTGTGAGCAGCGGTAAAACATCGATGACGTTCCTTACAGCGCGGCAACTGGCTGCAAATCCAGCCTCCTCTACTTCCCCCCCCAAGGTGTTTTGGCCCCAGCTAGGGCCCTGGAGGTGGACTTGGCTGTTTCAATCGATTGACGTGAGGTAAAGAGGTGGTGTCAGTTGAGGAAGTATTGAAAGCAGAAAAAAAAGCAGGTTGATTTTTTTTTTAAATCATCAATTATTCATCATTCCATTCCTTTGATTGGACAGCGGCATCACGTGATGGAGACCCAGGATTAAACTTTGGCTTTCTACTGCATCTTGTAGAGCCGACACAGTAGCCGTCCGCAGGGACTCCTGTCTGGCTGTTGTCAGAGAGGTTTCCTGGCTCCCGGGGTACATTATCGATGAAGTCATAGTGATTAACCCCGTGGTATTTATGCCCCGCTATAGATACATTAATAATAATCATTGTTCGTAACCAAGTAGAAGACGGGACAATGCACCGTAACACAAATAAATAACATTCGTTCAAAGTCGTTTGTTTTTTGTTTTTTTCTTGTGGGGTGGGGGTGGGGTTAGCACCGACGGTGTTGCAAGCGCGGAAATAAGAGGGTGCATAAGAAATTGAAAGAGTGAAGGCAAAAGAATCCCTTGAAATCTAGCTCTAACAAATATGGCTTTTAATGTAGTCTATCTTTTGTGGAAAAAAATAATAATAACAATACACTGAATCATATTTTTACCGCCAAGCTCCTCGGATTTCTTAGTATAAATAGTCAACATTTTTTTAAATTGTGATTTTTAATGCTTTGAAGAGGATTTTGGGCTTTGATGTAGGAAGGGGTTGTGTAACGAGGTATCCGTAGGAACATTTTTTTTGTTCTCTATATGAAGTGGGTGTATTTTTTAGCCAAAAGCCAGTGGTGGGTAAACTCACTTTCAGCTAAGGGGCGGTGCTAATCCTAGCTGCGCCACCGTTGGGTTTGAGGAAATGTCGCACGCCTTGTATGGTGATTTCAGAACAAAGATATATGTATGGGTAACTCTAATATAAGGTTACATCAACAGAAAAGTGATGGACACCATACAAATCTATGTGTCGAAGGGAAAGTGTCAAAATAATATTAACATGATGTACGTAATTTTAACAACTCAAATTTACCTACGCATATGATATTTTGTTTAAAAACTTTCCATTGATGTATACATGCAATATCATTTTGCCCTGTTATGACTTCATTATGATGTTGCTATCGTGTTGCATAATTAATAATGTTATATTGGTGTACACATGACACTATATACCCATGTCATTTTGATTTACCCATGCCATATCCGTGTACACAAATGAATAGAATGAACCGATGACATGATGTACACATGACACTATATACCCATGTCATTTTGATTTACCCATGCCATATCCGTGTACACATATGAATATAATGAACCGATGACATAATGATGTACACATGTCAGTCTGATATCAACGCATCATAAAGATCAACACCACTGTTCCCTCCAAGGCTCGTTGGTCCGTGTGCAAAGTGAAAAAAATCGAGTGCAAATCTGCATAAAAACCATTTCTGATGAAATAGTTTACCGAAAGTGCCATTTGCCGTGCGGTATTTCTAAACGGCATTTGTCAGATACACACACACACACACACACACACACACACATACACACACATATATATATATAGAAGGGCTGCGGAATTTACCGATTAATTTCTCGATTAATCGGTAAATTATTTTATCGATTAAAATTATTTTAATTGATAAAATATCGATTAAAATTAAAGAAATGTTTAAATATTTTTTTGATTTATTAATAAAAATTTAATTATAGTTTTAATTTTTAATTATTTTTTTTTCGGTACAAACTTTTCGGTTGCAAGGGTGACGGTAATGGGTGTGTAATTTTTAAATTAACCTGTTTTGTATGGACAATCATATAAAAAAAAACATGGTTTTTAATTGTTTAACAATAACAAAATTTAAATTCATAGACATAGTATTGAACTACTTATATTTAAATACATCTCCTAACAATATTATATCTTTTAGTTTAAATTAAATTATATACTTAAGTTATGGGAATTTTTAAAAATTCCATAAAAGGGCACAAAATGTGAAGGAAAACAACATTCTGAAAAAAGTGATTATGAGGTCTTAGAACAAAAATAACATAACTTTTGAAAAACTTGGAATAAAAGATGATATTTATAAAATTAATTTGAAATTTTATTCAAGTGCCTAAACTTAAATACGTTATTTAACTTATTTTCATTGCTAACTATGTTTTTAAACTAACTTTATAAAAATATCAATTACCTGTTTTTATTACTTCCCTTGAAATTTTCAGTTTAATGACGTTATACATCTTTATTTCTAGCTTTAACAAGATTATCGATTAATTAGTCGGTAATTTTTCAAAAGTTAACGATTAAATTTAATTTAATCGATAACAGCCCTATTAGGGCTGCGGAAATTATCGATTAATTTTTCGATTAATTGGTAAAAATCTTTATCGATTAAAATTATTTTAATCGATAAAAATTATGGAAAATCCTTTCCAAAATAGCCCCGATTTATCAATAAATAATCAATTATTAATAATTAAAAATAGTTGCTTTTTTACGTACAAATTTCTCCATTTAAAAAAGAAGATTTTTAAAGTGTAAGCTTTAAAATGAACGGATTTTTATTATGAAAATGATATCAACGATTAAACATTGTTTTTACTTAATTAACAATAACAAAATTAAAATTGATTGCCATTAGATTGAACTACTTATATCTAAATTTTTAAAAAGTGTGAATTTCCAGTTTTTGTTGCTTCCCTTGATATTTTCAGTTTAATGACGTCATACATCTTATTTTTAGCTTTAATCAAAATTATCGATTAATTATTCAGTAATTTTTCAAAAGTTAAAGAAATAAAATTTAAAACATACATAAATAACTAAATAATTTATTTAAAAAAATGGTGCGGCAGAATTAGGAGCCAATCAAATTGAAGCCGTCCTGTGACCGCGAGTCACGGTTGATTACCATTCGTTTGGAATGAACGACGGTAACACGACGGTAACACGAACGACGGTAACACGACGGTAACACGAACGACGGTAACACGACGGTAACACGAACGACGGTAACACGACGGTAACACGAACCTATGTTTCATGCAATGAATGATGTAAGGACGGTGGATCTCGGTTAACCATCAGATAATCTCTTCTACGAAAACAAATATTTCAATATTTAAACTGACAGGGACTTTTTGGCCAATGTCATATCATGACGTCAAGATTTCAAATTACCACCAACTCATGTCCCGGCTAGTATATTTGACTTTATTGTCAATAATTAAAATACATGTTTTTGGTGTGTGTTATACGACACCATTGTTTTTTTAATGATTAATTTCCCTTTAAAACTATCTCTATATAATGGTAACGTTATTTATCTTGTAAAAAAGTTACGTATTTATCACTTGATAACTTGATGCATCAATGTATTCAGTATACGTTTGTTTTCGTAATAAATTGAACTAACCTACCCAATAAGATACACAAAAAGTTAATAGTCAAATGATGTTGTAATGGAAGATCGTATAACTTTACATCTTGTTATCAGATTTCCTAATTAGACCAAATGATCCCTTGATCTTTTAATGAGATCACTGTACCATCTATCATATCCATTAGGTTCTAGATGAACACCAATATAGTTTGTTTGTTTTTAAATTAAATTTTTTTTTCTTAAAAACACACACAATAAACATCAAAAGTTTATTAAAACAACACTTACTTTTAACATACATCCTCTACATATTTTTTTAAAACAATATTTAAAAAAAAATTATTGTATGTTTATTTTACTTTTTTTATTTTAAACATTAATGAACACTTCCAACCATGATTGATGAAATTTAAAATTGTGTTCTTTGTGTTGAATTTTGTCCCACAATTTATTCCGCTTGTCTTCTTTTGTCCCTTGAATTATAAATATTCCAAGAAATAATATTTTGTCCCATTGATTTAACAAACAAGCGAAAAATCACAATAACTTGACAATTGAGTGTTTTTTAAATTTATTTATTTTCTCATTTATTATTATTATTATTAATTTTATTATTTTGATTTGAGTGTGTCATTGAGTTCGACCAATCTAACCATGTCTTTGAAAATGACAAGTCATCTAGCAGGATTTGTTTTTTGAATTGTGATCTAACATTCACATTTAACATGTATCCAGACACAAATGTTCTAAAAATCATTTTTTAAAAACACATTTTGCCGACCAGATCCATCCTCAGTCATCTTTTAACAGACAAAAGTCGAAAGACACCTTTTTAAACACACAGGGATTCTTCTCATTTAGAACAAACAAATCTTTAATCAATGCCTGCTTGAACTGCCGGTATAAACAGAAGCTGCGACTGGACCAAAGCCAGAAGCCAATCGCCCTACTACTACAAAATGTATGCATCGAACACAGATTTCAATGACGATATTTCCCACTTCCCACCCCTCTTTTTTATGCCTCAGGCTCTAAGCAATGCGGCGCCCCTCTGTGGGGTGCCTTAATTTTAGATAATGAATGTTGATATGTTGCAAAATTTGATTAATGATTCATAACCTTGGATTGTTGGGTCCATGCGTTCACTGTTAGGGGGTATCCTAAGGCGCTAGAACATTTGTAATGTTCTGTATGGGTCGGGTAAAAAGGTTTGTGTTTGTGCGGACGGGTTCTCCAATTATTGTTATTACTTCAATTATTTTTGTGATAATTGTAAATATAGTGGGTTTTTTTCCTCTTAATCATTTACTCCATACTTTCTTGACCTATTTATTGTATGCAATATAAATGTCTGCAACCAGAGGTGTCACCAGTGGAATGCTGGTGATGCGGACTTTATCGGGGGACACAGTCACAAGAGGCAACACTCAAATGTAAAATTCTGTATGTTCCCTTTATATGGCACAGGCAGACTCGGGCGAGTGAGTGGGTGACACCATGAGCTACCGCACTGGGTGACACCATGAGCTACCGCACTGGGTGACACCATGAGCTACCTCACTGGGTGACGCTTCTGTCTGCAACAATGATGTAAATGGATATCCACAATGGCTATAATATACTTCACCATCTTTATCTTTAGCTAGACAGTTTTTATTTGCACTACAATGTCAATAATCTATTCACGTAACTGTAAATAAAATTATGTACAAGCAAATAAGTTCTTATAACGATTCGAGTTTTAATTTTAACTATGCTGTGTATCAATATACTGGAGTGAAAAATGTTTTTCGACCCAAGTTTGAAACATGAACAACTAAAGACAAGGACTCCTGAAAAGGTTCATTGTTGCTGTTAAGTTCATTTTTATTTATTGTGTCATAATATGGCTTGAGTTATATGTACGCCGTACACTGCAAGTGGATTTTGCCCTAAATAAAAATCATGACATCGTATTTTCAATAAGATCTTTGAATTGTTCTGAAATATTGACATTTTATGCAGATTTAAAATGTTGCTCTACTTCCTGTTTGAATTTAGCCAGAATGGTCTGATACTTTCTGGTTTCATCATATGTATCCAACACACAAATCACGTGTGTCAAAATATAGCCATCATATAACACACACATCGCGTGTGTCACAATACAGCCATCATATAACACACACATCACGTGTGTCACAATACAACCATCATATAACACACACATCACGTGTGTCATAATACAACCATCACATAACACACACATCACGTGTGTCACAATACAACCATTATACAACACACACATCACGTGTGTCACAATACAACAATCACATAACACACACATCACGTGTGCCACAATACAACAATCACATAACACGCACATCACGTGTTTCACAATACAACCATCACATAACACGCACATCAAGTGTGTCACAATACAACCATCATATAACACACACATCACGTGTGTCACAATACAGCCATCATATAACACACACATCATGTGTGTCATAAAACAACCATCACATAACACACACATCACGTGTGTCACAATACAACCATGATACAACACACACATCACGTGTGTCACAATACTACCATCACATAACACAAACATCACGTGTGTCACAATACAACCGTCATATAACACACACATCACGTGTGCCATAATACAACTATGACATAACACACACATCACGTGTGTCACAATACTACCATCACATAACACAAACATCACGTGTGTCACAATACAACCGTCATATAACACACACATCACGTGTGTCACAATACAACCATGACATAACACACACATCACGTGTGTCACAATACAACCATCATATAACACACATAACGTGTGTCACAATACAACCATCATATAACACACATATCACGTGTGTCACAATACAACCATCACATAACACACACATCACGTGTGTCACAATACAACCATCACATAACACACGTCACAAGCACATCGTAGATGTCAAATAAATTTATATACTATTATATTACGGTCGCCACATACACACATAGGGGGCAGTCCATAAAGTGCGTCACGCTCCAGAGGGGGGTGTAAGAAAGTGTGACGGTTTTGACATGTGGAGGGGGGTCCGGCCATGTATGACGTCACTGTGTTTTGATATTAAATTTTTAATTTATTTTGTTAATTAAAAAAAATGTTTGAAAATATGGCGTACCTTTTGATGGGGGGGGGGGATCCAAAATTTGTGACAGGGGGAGGTGGGGAGTTATAAATGGTCAAAAATAGCGTGATGTACTTTATGGACGGCCCCTAGCATGTGTCCTACATAAACAAGTACAACACGCTGACTCCTACACAGATTACTGAACTATACACATTCATTGTAAGATTACAACACACATTCGTTATATGTAACCCTACCGAATGCCACAATTATTCCTATACACACATGACAGGTATTTTAGAAATTTCGCCTGAACAAATGAGATGCATTTATAAAATTATGTTGTATAAATAATTACATAAAGCTAACGCACATACTACACCGACTTGCTACACATTTAAATTCAAGCAATTGTGGAATCTACCTACACATTTAAATTCAAGCAAGAATGGAATCTACCTACAAATTTAAATTCAAGCAATTATGGAATCTAGCTACACATCGAAATTATGTGACTACATAAATTCAGAGGCGTCATTGGGGTTGGTGTAGCGGTGGCTCATGGTGTCATCCCCTCACGACTTAACCCGTAGAACTCCTCCGAGATTTACAGTGAAAAATAACGGGAATATACACAATTTTACATTTTGGTGTCACTCCTTGATGCTGTCACCCGGGGCGGCCCGCCCACACCGCGCACCCTCAGTGACGCCACTGCATAAACTACACATATAAGTTTAAACCACTTCACATTTTGATCCATACATTTTTATAAACAAAGCACGTGACACCTCAAGTGATACATCCTAACGATTTGAAGAATAACTTCCTTTAGTAGTGAATATTTCCATGTTGATAAGACAATGAACCGTTGTGAACGTTGGTGCCACCACTAAATAGATCTCTCAATAGTACAACACATGCACTAATAAAAGTTCTAAAATCAACCAGTTTTGTACTTGTTATTCATTGCCTTTGAGTTATAATGTTGTTTTTTTTTTTTTTAATTTCATGATTGCTTGATTTTTACTTTTTGTGTTCGATTTACGTATCATTTCTTACTGTCAGATATAACTTGGTTTCAGTGGTAAACATGCTGGTTCTATGCGTTCAAACTGTGTGAGCGGGACACACTTTAAATGTTATTTTATTATTGCTCAAGGTCTGACTTCTGACGCGGTATTCACCTACTCCTAATGAAAGTTGTTTTACGTCACTAACATTTCATGCCAACCGGCCTCCAAACTGATCGTGATGACAATCAACTACTTGAGGCTTGGACTCACAAGGCATTAAGGGCTGTTAGAAATCTGATAGACCACCACCGGAGTAAGGTGACTTAAATGAGAACGGAGAACCACATCATTTCATACTTGAACAGGCTAAAGTGTAACAGGGATTCAAACTGTCGGCATTGCAGCACAGTCTACAAAGGCAGGAAACCTGTTGACTTCATGCCACACGCTTTTCATAGCCAGAGGAGGTGGGTGAGCGATGATTGAGTCCTACTTTTTGTATGGCACAGCTAAAGAAGACAGAGCAGACTGCCCTTGCAGGTAATTAGGTAATAGCCGAAACTTAAAATGATCGAATTTCATGCTGTTCAGAATATATATGTGACCTAGATTTAATGTTGACGCTCTACAAATCGTCCTGCAAGAGTGGATACGGAGTACTAATTCAATACCCCCAACAAGGGCCCGACAGTACCGAACTTTCTGAACCGTGTAGATCTGCATACAGTAGTCACGACGTCGAACTGTAGGCGATCTGCAGGGGTTTGAAGGAAGTGCGCCGACTTCTAGCTAAGAGAAAGGTTTTCCCAATCCATCATAGTCTTCACCGACTCACCGTTTTCTCTCAAGACTGTGGGTCGATCCTAAACTTTGAGGCTCGTGTCTTTTGCCGGGGCGGTGCCAAAGTGGTGGCGGGTGGATGAAGGGAATTTCACCCCTTTTTGTGAGGCCAAATTAGTGGGAGGCACTTTCAACTTTCTGTCCTGAGTGCCCAGGTGGCCGCTTCAGATGCGACCGCTCCGAAAGTGTGTGGGTGGGGGGGTGTTCTCAGCTGTTTTGTCCCGACAGCTGGGGGAATCTTCCGGGAAGCCCCATGAAGAGCGCAGGTTTGGGACTGGTGACTTTCTTCCACGTGTAGGTTGACCCTCTCTGGGGGCGAAAATGGTCAGTGTCATTCTGTAGACAGTAGGAGGAATCCAGGCACGCGGTGGTAGTGTAATCCTACAGTACATCACCGGGCACAGTGACGAGCCACTTTCGGACAAGGTAGATAGACTAGCACGAGAAGGGTCACGAGAAGAACACGTTGAACTGTAAGCAGCAGGTAAGTAACAATGAGAAGTAAATATAATGCTATAATCGTGCGGTCATCAGTCAGACACACCCTTCTCTTCAAGTAAATTGTTTCAGCTCTTTGTAGCCTACATTTACAACAGAAATAATGGGATCACCTTAACGACAGGCAAATACATCTTTTTCATTACACTGCACAGTGGTCGAACTTGTGAACAGTGCAGCTACAAATTGGTTATATTTAATTGTAGTTCAGAAAGCATGTCATATCCAATTATCTTTTATGTCTTTGAATTGAGTTTGCAACGAATTGAAAGAGAAACTTTTTCAGTTGACACCAAAACACCTAATTTATGGGGAAACGATGTGTGGGCATGCCATCATATAATAGATTGAATCACGCCTGCGAATGAGATTCTCCCGGTTGTTTATTGGTAACATGAAAGTTACTTAAGAGAAGTTCAAGCACCTTTATGTCGTACTAGCTGTGTATCCGAGTGATGCCAATTTGTTTCTAGCTTCATAAATAATTAGTTACATTTGATGTGTGACATTTCAACAGAAACGTTGCTGTTAAATGTAAAAATAAAAACGTTTAAAAAATAGGAAAACTCACTCATACCTTATCTTATATTATTATAGATGCTCCTTCTAAACATAGTATTATTGCGACCTACACTAATCCATGATTTATTTCTCATTTTATTTGTTAAAAAAAGTTTAAATGTTGATAGTGTGTTGGTTTTAAAGGTTTGATCAGGCAACACTTTTCATGCCTGATTTCCAGACAGTAAAAAAAACGTGAGTTTGAATGTGTTTGCTTTTTTCATACGGACAAAGAAAGAGTTTTTTTTATCGTTATGTCTATCTGATGATTGTGTTAGATTTTCTTTTCTTTGTTTTTTCGAAACAAGAGTTAATTACGTTATGTGTTATTACTCTTTGATCTTCTATTCTCTTGTGATTCTAGGTTTACTGGTTTAATGAATGTTATTACTCTTGTCAATTTTCACTATTCTCCAATAATGAATCTTGCAGCTCGTTTTTGAAATTTTCCTAATTTATCTATATTTTCTTTTGTGCATGGGTAATTATTCTAGTACAGCTCTCATGTAAGCTTTTTTTTTTTTTTTTTTTAAATATTATTTTATTATTGCTATATATATATTATACAATTATATACAATAGATCTGTGATAAAGCTTTTAAATAAAATACAAGTCACACAAATAACTGTGTGCTCAAAACAATATTTCAAATTTCGATTACCAGACTAATACGCGCGTAGACGTTTCGGGTAATGCCTTAATCAGTACGTGTAACTTACATAAATATAAATTATACAATACAAAATATATCATGGGGAAATAATAATTAGTCTTTTACCTATTTTTAAAAATAAAATCATTTTAAAAAAAAAATGAAAATAAATTAACTTTTGTAATTGATGAGATGCTGTTGGGTAAATCATTTATGCAAATTAGGAAGCGTACGAGGCTCAGACAGTTCCTTGTAGAGATCCTGCGTTAACTGTTATTGGTGCTGAAATAGATCCATTAGTTATTATTTACTCTCTACCTAAAATGAAATCTTTTATCTAATGATTTTTTTGGACCAGAGACGACTAAGTATTTTTAATTTTTTACAGTAAAAGAGTTGTGAACCTCATCAAATGAATTTGAGAAGTTTAGTAATATTGTATCTTTGTCAATATTATTGTCCAAACCTTGTGGCAAATCGGCTATTAAGCCAATAAACAGTTTCACATGATCTGTTTTTCCTTAGGCTGTGTGTGATTTGGACACAAAACATAATTTTATGTCTATAGGTGATTAACTATTCTACTATGATTATATTATTTGTTCTAGTTCTAGTAATTTAAAAGTAATATACTTTTCGTTGAGACGGGTCCATAATAAATTCACCAGTTTATGTTTTATCTACTTCTTTTTAAAGTAAAGGGTGTCACATTAGCACGCTTTTAATCATGGTGAGCTTTACCTTCAATTTACATTTTTGTTAGACGTAATGAAGGCCCATAAGATTTTATTGTTGTCATTAGACATTACCCTATTTAGATGCTCATTTTGGAATATTTCCCATAAGTTTTTTGCTTGAAGTATTACATATTAAAGTATCTTCAGTTGCTTAGCTATGGGAGCGGGGGGGGGGGGGTGTGGGGTCCAAATTCGAAAATCCCCCGGGCCCCCATTTGAGGGGGGCCCCAAAATTAGTGTCCGAATTTTTGCTTACATTGAATATTACGCCATTGCCATGTATGTGGGGCCCTGAAAGAGGTTAAGCCCCACGGGCCCCCAAACCTCTACAAATTCCTAGCTACGCCACTGAGTATCTTTATTGTATTCTTTTCGGGCTCAGTGATTTTATCATTCTCAATGACTAGTACTGGGCTGTTTGTTACAATAAACGAATCAAGTAAACTATTTTTGCCTAGAAGCGTTCCTTAACAATTTGTTCTTCTAGGCTTGTGTTGTTGAATGTGTCAATATGTTTATTAATTTTATGATGTTCAGCACTTTTATATCTGTCTTCTTTGAATGATAACTGACTGCATGCATATTTTAAAAAAAAATATCCGAGTTGGTATTAGGTGAATACTTTGAGTGGTGCTGAAATAGATTAACACTATGAGTGGTGCTGAAATAGATTAACACTATGAGTGGTGCTGAAATAGATGAACACTATGAGTGGTGCTGAAATAGATGAACACTATGAGTGGTGCTGAAATAGATGCACACTATGACTGGTGCTGAAATAGATGAACTTTATGAGTGGTGCTGAAATAGATGAACACTATGAGTGGTGCTGAAATAGATACATGTAAGGAAGGTATTATAGTTAAGTTTTTAAAAAAAAAATATTTTAACGTTTTCACACAAATTGGATGCTGTGAAACTTCACACGGGACTTTTTCTATTTAAATTTGCAAACAAACCAAAGAACATTAAAATAAACGCCGTGTTCCAGTAACATTCTGAAAAACATAAGATAGTATTTTAGTTGTAATTTTTTGTTACATTTGTAAACATTTTTTTTTCAACAGCCTAACGTTTTGTTGGATTTTGAAAACAATTTCATCAGCATCCTGGATCGTATTTAAAATAGTGTTTTCCTCAGAATTTTTAGTATATAATTAATAGCATAAGCGATGGTGACAATTTTTAATGTATGCACATTTTAGAACAATGCAGAGGGCCAAGGGGATATCCTTATTTTTTCCCCTTCCTATGAAAAGCTTTGACACCTTTGTTGTTAGTTGTTGTATTCTTGGGGTATGCGGATGAGCTCTTCAGTTGATTGTGAGAGCACAAAATAATTATGTCCATCCACCCTAGAGTACTCAAATTCTTCTCTTTAAAAAACAAATTGTGTATACAAAATGACGCCACTGGAATTAGGGAGTTGCCTGGCGCCCATGGCTGCGCCTCTTCCAGCAAATGATAGAGCTGGCCCCAGTCACTATTTAGCTGCCAGCAATAGATAGAGCTGGCGCCAGTCACTTATTGGCTGACAGCAATAGAGCTGGCGCCAGTCACTTATTAGCTGCCAGCAATAGAGCTGGCGCCAGTCACTTATTAGCTGCCAGCAATAGATAGAGCTGGCGCCAGTCACTTATTAGCTGTCAGCGATAGAGCTGGCGCCAGTCACTTATTAGCTGTCAGCGATAGAGCTGGCGCCAGTCACTTATTAGCTTCCAGCAATAGATAGAGCTGGCGCCAGTCACTTATTAGCTGTCAGCGATAGAGCTGGCGCCAGTCACTTATTAGCTGTCAGCGATAGAGCTGGCGCCAGTCACTTATTAGCTGTCAGCAATAGAGCTGGCGCCAGTCACTTATTAGCTGCCAGCAATAGAGCTGGCGTCAGTCACTTATTAGCTGTCAGCGATAGAGCTGGCGCCAGTCACTTATTAGCTGTCAGCAATAGATAGAGCTGGCGCCAGTCACTTATTAGCTGTCAGCGATAGAGCTGGCGCCAGTCACTTATTAGCAGCCAGCAATAGATAGAGCTGGCGCCAGTCACTTATTAGCTGCCAGCAATAGAGCTGGCGCCAGTCACTTATTAGCTGTCAGCAATAGAGCTGGCCCCAGTCACTTATTAGCTGTCAGCAATAGATAGAGCTGGCGCCAGTCACTTATTAGCTGCCAGCAATAGAGCTGGCGCCAGTCACTTATTAGCTGCCAGCGATAGAGCTGGCGCCAGTCACTTATTAGCTGCCAGCAATAGATAGAGCTGGCGCCAGTCACTTATTAGCTGTCAGCAATAGAGCTGGCCCCAGTCACTTATTAGCTGTCAGCAATAGATAGAGCTGGCGCCAGTCACTTATTAGCTGCCAGCAATAGAGCTGGCGCCAGTCACTTATTAGCTGCCAGCAATAGAGCTGGCGCCAGTCACTAATTAGCTGCCAGCAATAGATAGAGCTGGCGCCAGTCACTAATTAGCTGCCAGCAATAGATAGAGCTGGCCCCAGTCGCTAATTAACTGCCAAACTTTTATCACTGCCCCACGGGCAAAACAAGAACAACATTTAGAAAATAACAAACTCTAATCATTTAGACAGTTTTATAACTTGATATCTTGATTGAGTTTATTTTATGTTTAAAATTCTTTGTACAATGAATACATGAATGATTAATGACATTTTTTTTTTAAGGTCTACAGGAAAAAAAACAAAAACATGGCACCCGGTCATAGAGATACGGCAATAAAGAAATCATAGGTTATGCTTTGATGTACACAAATTGGGGTGAGAAATGTCCTCATACAATTACACCAGCTTTACGTAAAATTGTACACAGGAAAAGTGTATACACCAAGCAAGGGTATACATCGTAGACTCAGTCATAAGTCATAAGGTTCAAGAATCATCTAGCGAGTCCTAAAGTACCTCAAAGATATCCCTAGGGTAACATTAACTCAAACCTAGATTACCCTGAACTCAAAAACTCAATCTTAAATTATTCCAAACTCAACCTTTAAGTGCCCTAAACTTAACCTTAAAAAAACCTAATCTGAATCTTAACATTAGAGTAACATAAACCAAGTCTTAAATGACCCTAAACTCGACATTACGGTATACTAAACTTAACAATCAAGTACTTTAGACTAAGTCCATGTGTTCTCTAGGGCCCTTCACAGATAAGTCAAGTCCCATTAGATCCACATGCACTCAGTCCTCAGGGCCTCAAGACTAAGTCAGTGGACACTGTAGAATCAGTTCATGGGCAGGTGAAAAAGTTCCAACCCAATAAAAGTGTACACAGTACCCAGTCCAAGCACACAGTACCCAGTCCAAGTGTACACAGTACCCAGTCAAAGTGTACACAGTACCCAGTCCAAATGCACACAGTACCCAGTCCAAGCACACAGTACCCAGTCAAAGTGTACACAGTACCCAGTCAAAGTGTACACAGTACCCAGTCCAAGTGTACACAGTACCCAGTCCAAGCACACAGTACCCAGTCAAATTGTACACAGTACCCAGTCAAAGTGTACACAGTACCCAGTCCAAGTGTACACAGTACCCAGTCAAAGTGTACACAGTACCCAGTCAAAGTGTACACAGTACCCAGTCAAAGTGTACACAGTACCCAGTCAAAGTGTACACAGTACCCAGTCAAAGTGTACACAGTACCCAGTCCAAGCACACAGTACCCAGTCCAAGCACACAGTACCCAGTCCAAGTGCACACAGTACCCAGTCCAAGTGCACACAGTACCCAGTCCAAGTGCACACAGTACCCAGTCCAAGCACACAGTGCATGCCAAGAGCAACACAGAAACAAAGAAGTGCTTACAACCTGGGAGAGGAGTTTGGACTGGATCAAAAACAACTGTGTTTAACTTGTGATCTGGCACTGGTGGGAACTGGCTGAGGGCACACAATAGGGCACTGGTGGCACACACTAGGGCGCTGGTGGCACACACTAAGGCACAAGGCACTGGCGGCACAAACTAGGACACCGGTGGCACACACTAGGGCACTGGCGGCACACACTAGGGCGCTGGTAGCACACAACTAGGGCGCTGGTATCACACACTAGGGCACTGGTGGGTACTGGCTGAGGGCACACAATAGGGCGCTGGTGGCACACACTAGGGCACTGGTGGCACACACTAGGGCTCTGGTGGGAACTGGCTGAGGGCACACAATAGTGCGTTGGTGGCACACACTAGGGCACGGGTGGCACACACTAGGGCACGGGTGGCACACACTAGGGCACTGATGGCACACACTAGGGCACTGGTGGCACACACTAGGGCACTTGTGGTACACACTAGGGCACTGGTGGCACACACTAGGGCACTGGTGGCACACACTAGGGCACTGGTGGCACACACTAGGGCGCTGGTAGCACACACTAGGGCACTGGTGGCACACACTAGGGCACTCCTACTCAACGACACATCACGCACACACCACAGCAGGACACCGATGTGCCACAGGAACCATTTATAACCCCGTCACTATATAAGGGCACGGGTTTACAAAAGTCCTTACCACTAAGACAACCCCTTGTCAGAGATTGGAATATGAAGAGAAGTGACAATAGGTAACGAATGTGGTGCCCTACCAACTACCATACTAATTAGTGATCTTTGGCTTCACTAACAAGAAACATTCAACGGATTTCAAGGAACCTCATCAGTAGACTTCAATACAGAGGACGATATACAAGAATTAAGTTCTATATACGATTGTTTTTTTTTAAAGCTAACGCCACCAACAAGAATTTCATAAAATACAAGTATAAATTTGAAAATAAAACAACCAAATATTGTCCTTCTTCCAACGTGGAAGTTATTAATAAGATTTAATTCAGTCTAAAGGTTATTACATTAAATAGAAAATTTTTTAAATGGTACCAAAGTACTTGATCTAGAAAAAATACTCTTTAATAAGATCAACAAGGAAAAGAAATTCCATTACTTTAAAAACAGTATTTTAATAATATCTGTGCGTAGAATTAAAATGTATCCTGTGTTGTTGTTTTTTTGAATAAGCTAAACTATTTTTTGAATCCTACGTTAAACAGTTTATTTGTTAAAACCTGGATCTCAGAGTGGAATAAATACCAATAACTTTACAGAGACCAATCCTAGACCAAGTCAACAACAGATTACACTTGATCATAACAAAACAGTCAGGGGAGATGAGAATGTTGCATTCTCTTCTCCCATGGAATGGCGGAAACAAGCACCAAAATAAAGAAATGTTTTAAAACGATATATAGCCATAAAATAATGAAGATATTACAATAAGTCCAGTGGTTCTCAAAATTATGTTTCTTTAATCCCCCGCCTCCCGTATTGAGCTATAGATTGGTATTATTTTTCTCCCCAATTTTTTTTTTTAAGATCACAAGGTTTTTATGGTTACAACAAACAAACAAACCTTCAAACCAAAGTCTTTATTTAAAATGAAATTTAAAGCTATTTCAAACAAAGAAAAATTAATTCCCAGAAGCAATATTTTTTTTACATTACAAAAAAAAAAAGCACAATAAAATTAATAAGGCATTAAAATAACAAAACAAACGAAATACTGTTCATATAATAAAATTATACACAACATTCAAGTTATCCAAAATTACACAACAATTCAACTGAATCTTTTAAAATGACCTTGTTTTGAGAACCATCTCAGCTTCCCACAGATGACCTCTGACCTGAAGGCATTCAATGACCTCTGACCTGAAGGCATTCAATGACCTCTGACCTGAAGGCATTCAATGACCCCTGACCTGAAGGCCTTCAATGACCTCTGACCTTAAGCCATTCAATGACCTCTGACCTGAAGGCCTTCAATGACCTCTGACCTTAAGCCATTCAATGACCTCTGACCTGAAGGCATTTGTAGGACACTAAACAAAAGTTGCCTTCAAGAGGGACAGCCATGATAAAAATCAATAGCAATCAAGAAATAAATATTTTGAATAAGAAAAATTGAGTACAGTAGAAATAATTAGATTTGAAATCTCGTGATCTTAGTGATTGGGTCTGAGGGACAGAAAGTGGGCATGGAAACAACAGTTACAGAGAGTGTCCAGGCCAGGTCAAGGCCACTTACAAATTCAAAACTGGTGATGAAGATGACATTAAATCAGGGAATATTCTAATTTTTTTTTAAAAAAATCTCATTTCAACTACTTTAGGAATAAGTGGTCAAATTGAATGACTGGGGTGCACATTTAGTTGGCAGATTACATGATGAATCTTTTAGCTTAGTTCGGCTTCTGATAAAGTGCTGCTCATAGTTACATTTGGTTTTCTTCTCCTGGTAGTTTTTAACAAAACTCTCAAATTTAAATAAACTTATTTTGTTTTTATTTTTCCAATGTGATGTTCAGTGAGAGGAGAGTGCGTTGAAACAAGAATGGTGAAGATTTAAAAGTAGGGCTGCGGAAATTAGCGATTAACTTCTCGATTAATCGGAAATAAGAAATGAAATTTTACAGCTTACTATCAGGGTTCCCTTGTGGCATCACGCGAGCTTATTCAAGCGATCTCAACCAATGGTGTCAATTGGACAGGCACACAATCAAACTAATTTAAAAACCAATGTTTTTTGTAGTAAAAATAATTCTAATAGTTAAAATTAAGATTAAAATAGCAAATATTTAAAAAAAGAAAAAAACAGCCCACTCAAACAGCGGGCTATCTTTGTTTATCTGCAGTTAAATCTTGCACCCTGCAACTAATGTTTTGCATGAAGTTTGCGCCTGCGGTTAAAGCAGAGGATTATAATGGTCACAGCGCCCCCAAAGAAAATTCAGAAAAACAAACTGCAAAAAATCATGTACTTCTTTACTTTGTTAAAAAAAAATGAGCTTGTAGGAAGTCCCNATATATATATATATATATGTATAATAACAGCTTCATTTCCTTGTGCGGCCATCTGTACTTAAAATCAACGACTTCTAAAGAGCCAGTAGTGTTTCTTTGTTGCTAGAATACATCAAAGTGACTCCCCCAACAAAAATCATGTGGTTAATGGCCGTCAACTCAGTCAGAGCAATCTCAGTTATCAACATTACATTGTATCTGTTAATAAAATAATATCTTTGTCTCAGAAGCTTAACCTGAACTTTGAGATTAGGTGCAAACAGGCAACAGTCACTTCTCTTTTGGGATCACATGAGTTCAACAAAATCAAATTTGTCTTGCTTCCATTATGAAGGTTTCCATTTTTTTCCATCAGTGCGAATCGGTGCTGCTCCATCAAAATGAATTGAGTCGAAAGCTGTCATAGTAAACAGAGGGGGTGTAACACAGACGTTGGAGAACTTGTCTATCGGCCTGCATTCAAGGAATGCCAGAATGTTACCTACCTTGCATCAAGTAAATAATGCACAAAATAATGTTTTAGTTTCTGAATGGCACCAGCGACATCATAGGAGAATGTATCCCAGAGCCTGGGTGGACAAGGTAAAAACACAGCACACAACTTAGTATGTATGCTGTAGTCATTGACGCAAGCAACTCTGTACGTATGCTGTAGTCATTGACGCAAGCAACTCTGTACATATGCCGTAGTCATTGACGCTAGCAACTCTGTACGTATGCTGTAGTCATTGACGCAAGCAACTCTGTACGTATGCTGTAGTCATTGACGCAAGCAACTCTGTACGTATGCTGTAGTCATCGACCTAACTGCGTATGGATGATCATTTCATACTCACAGGTGAAAGTCTGTATGGCGTTCATGTCATGTACATAAGCCTGTATGGATGCTCCAATGTCGCACAAAACAAATTTCAAACTAATTAAGTATTGACTCCATTATGGATAAAACAGTTTTTATCTCAACCAGTCTTTTACTATTTTTTTTTGTTGAGAATTTAAAAACATCCACAGGAATTTTGAACATGATCCAATCCGGAAGTCTTTCTACTAAAACAAAATCCACATTACAAAATGTTGAGAAGTTATCCATTTAGTGTGTCACCCACAAACTACTGTGGTAGCTGGCCACACATGGACTCTTTATGTCTTGATTGTGCACAGTTTAAATATCTTTCTATTTGTTCACACAGTCCAAGTCTCCTGTCATACTTGCCATCACTAGGGAATTGTACCCACACAAATTCTCCTGCACTTACAAGAGTTTCAATTGATGCATTGTAAAAGAGAGGAACATTGTTTGCCCACAGCCTGTTTGTTGGTCCTTTGGGGGGGGGGGGGGGGTGCAAGGTTTAAGACTGAGGCCATCAGTAGAGATCAATCCATGAGTCATGACCTTGAGTTCAGCCCAGGGATGAAATATTCCCCAGGAATGAAATACTCCAAACATCATGGCTCATCATGGGCCTGAGTCATGGCTCATCATGGGCCTGAGTCATGGCTCATCATGGGCCTGAGTTATGGCTCATCATGGGCCTGAGGCGCCACATGAGATGGTACATTACATGAGGGACTTGGGGGAAAGGGGGGTGGCCAATATGGGAGTGGGGTGGGGCAATCTCTGAGTCTCTGTGTGTCGCGGGTGTGTATCAATCTACAGGTAGTTCAAGTCCAAGGCGTGGTGAAGGGCAGCCAGGTCGGAATGGTTGGAGATGCGCCAAAATGGCCAGTTCATCTGTGGAAATGTAACGAGAGACAACCGTAAAAAGTTTGTTGAGTAAGTAAGTAAGTAAGTAAATACTAATGGTGCATCAAAAAGTAATAATCATTCATCACGTCTCAGTTGTCAAATATCACCATAATCTTCAAGATCTATCAAGTTTCTCTCCACGTCCTGAACTTCTAGTAAAATCTACACAGAACTGGGGACATCACTCTGAGACCCACCTGCTTAGAGGCTGATTCCTCGTCCCGTCCGTCCCCCACGACAACATAGGTGCACTTCCTCCCGAACCTAGACACGATCCTCTCAAAGCAACTCTCCTTGCCTGGGGAACATAGATGGCAACAAGATGTAGAAGCTATACAATGGCACCACATACGGACTTAAAACACACTATTGACTGTGGTTGTCAAGGCGCTCAGTGTAAACATTTGGATACAATCATTAGGAAAGGGAAGAACACGTAGTAAGAATACTTTACATTTCAAATCTAAATGGTGATATGTTAAACAGAAAGTTAATGAAGAGTTGTCACATAAAAATAGGTGCAAATATTGACACAAATGACTGTCAAAAGATGTTTAAAAACAAAAATAATCTGAAACAATCAAAATCTCTATTGCCCCTTGAATATTTTGATTTGTTAAAGACATGAAAATGGAGTTATCTTCTCAGTCAGCTCATTTAGTATTTTCGTCTTTGGACTGAGCCCGGTCAGGGGCGCTCACTCCAAAAACAATTTGAAAATAAGCACAACAATGGCCACAGTTTGAGACCCACCTATTTTGGTGGCACTGTAGATGTTGTCTATGTTGAAGACTCCCCCCAGGCCGTAGAGTAGAACTTTGGCCAGGGCCGGGACAAGCTGTGTGGTGGTGACCAGAACATTGACACAGTTGGGCCTAGGTGAAACACAGACACATGTCTTTGTTAGGAGAAAATCAAAGTTTGCAAGAAATATGTCGTTATGCCCTTTGTGAATGGATAACAATTTTACATTTGTTAATTAGTAGTCAATGTAATCTCACTCACATTTAAAAAAAAGAAAAGTAAACAATCAAAATAAATAATAATTTTTAAAAAAAATAATCGACTATGATCAATTAAAAGTTAAGAGCAAAAAAAAAAAATCATTTTGTTTCCCAGACGCCTACCTTGAATGTATGATCTGTAAAGACTTTAAAGCAAGAGTGAGCCAAGAGTCTGTTAAAGTTTCAATCTCTTGCCTCAGTTGTATCCACTGTTCTCTTTTCTGTGGGCCCAACAGTCCTGGGGAACACATGGATACAGAGACTAAACCAACATTGTCATATTCTTATTTATCAAATTTAAGTTAGTGTTGCAGTCTAGTTTTTTGTCATTCTAGCTTTTCCCCGTTGGCATTGCTGAAACTACCTAAATACTTTACTTTTGTGTTTAAGTCTGATTTTAATAAGAATCAAAGAATCAATATACACATAATTTATAATTTGCCATGTATGTCCATCCGCTACTAATTTAAGAAAGCAGCCTACCGCTAAAAAAAAGCCTTGAAAAAAATTA
The DNA here is from genome assembly GCA_002072015.1 of Radix auricularia. NCBI lineage: Eukaryota > Metazoa > Mollusca > Gastropoda > Lymnaeidae > Radix > Radix auricularia. The sequence continues at coordinate 683,560 of MUZC01002350.1, read as the reverse complement.
CTGCACCAAAAATAACTCTTTTCCAACATCAGCATAAAATTGTGCAATATAGAAATAAATGAATCAAATGATCATAAATAAAGTAGATGAACATCTCTATTACATTATTTTCTATTCGGGTTTGCATTTTTTCGTAATTAATAGATTTCAGCTGAAATATATTTATTTTGAAAACTAGTATAGTATATCCTCCTGAGCTTTCTATGCTGTAAATTATTTTACTTTTCAAACTCCTAAAGTGAAAACTAATTTTTTGCCTAATGATCTTCTTCCAAGTCACTAAGTGTTTGTTATTTTTTAAAAATTTAAATTGTTAGGATAAAGATTTTTTTTTAAAAAAAAAACCTCTTGTACATTATGAGAAAACCTAAGATGGAGAGTTCAAGCATTTACCTACAAAATCAAATTAAAACACATTAACATGCTGTTTTTGTCTTTCAAAATGTATGGACCAAAACTCAAGTTGGCTATCATAAAGTTAACACTGACACTGGTGACTGATAGGTTGACTGATATTGATAATTTGACTTATCGCGACCATTTGACTTGTCTTGATGAGATGACTTATCATAATCATTTGACTTGTCTTGATGAGATGACTTGTCTTGTTCAGATGACTTGTCTTGTTCAGATGACTTGTCTTGTTCAGATGACTTGTCTTGATCAGATGACTTGTCATAATCATTTGACTTGTCTTGTTCAGATGACTTGTCTTGTTCAGATGACTTGTCTTGTTCAGATGACTTGTCTTGTTCAGATGACTTGTCTTGTTCAGATGACTTGTCTTGATGAGATGACTTGTCTTGTTGAGATGACTTATCTTGTTCAGATGACTTGTCTTGTTCAGATGACTTGTCTTGATGAGATGACTTGTCTTGTTCAGATGACTTGTCTTGTTCAGATGACTTGTCTTGATGAGATGACTTGTCTTGATGAGATGACTTGTCTGTTCAGATGACTTGTCTTGATGAGATGACTTATTATAATCATTTGACTTGTCTTGGACCAGGAAATTTCATATATTTCAAAACTTTGACCAAAGTTTTTAAAAGGTGTTATAAAGCTGTACATACCTCCGACATTGTTCCGGTAGCTGTTGTAGATTTCTTTCATCCTGCGGTACCTAAAGGCCAACTTCCTCATCCAATCCACACCTCCCCTCACACCGGTGGCCATGCATAGGTTGGCGTTGTTGGCCGCTGCGTGGAACCCGTCGGTGACAAAGTTGTAGTTGCTGTGGACCAAATGTGGAGCTCGGTTAAACGAGAAAACTGGGTAGTCGGGGTGGGGTCGGGAAAAAAAACTTGACAGTTGGGAGCTGACAAAAAGATTTGACAGTTGGGAGCTGACAAAAAGATTTGACAGTTGGGAGCTGACAAAAAGATTTGACAGTTGAAAGCTGACAAAAAGATTTGACAGTTGAAAGCTGACAAAAAGATTTGACAGTTGGGAGCTGACAAAAAGACTTGGTGGTTCGCAGCTGACAACAAAACTTGCTACGCAGATGTGGAAAGAAAAAAATGGTAGTGGAAAGCTAACAGGCAGGACAACTTGGTAGTTAGTAAAAGAAAAGACAATTTAGTAATTTAAAAAGTAGTAGGATAGTAGCATCTCACTTATATATTTAAAAAAAAAAAAAATTTCCCCATGAAACAAATTTCGTTTATATAATATATATTTATTGGATTAAAAAAAAAAATATTTTGTTAATTTTTCTGAAATCTATGCGATTGAAATAAACGCCAAACGATAGTTAATAATATTTAGAACAATGTTGGAGGACTTTAAAAAAAAAATTATTCTTTCAACTCCCGTAATTTTAGCTGCAATTGGTAGACAGAAAATGTTTTGTTTGCATTACTTTCAGGATTATTGATCAGAAATGACTTATAATGAAAACTAGAACGATTTCCCCTGAATAAAAAAATTGTTATAGAAAAATTGTTGGAAATTGCGCGTAAATACTCATTCGAGTTTTTCTTAGTCTACTTGTTTTATTAACCTGTGCCGTGTATGCAGAGAAATATCTCCTGTCGGACAAGTCTTTCCAAGACTTGTATGTCTTGTTATTTTCAAACCTCAAGCTATCAAAGGCCACCGCGTTCTCGTCTCACCTTAAGGGATTGACCTTTAATTTAAGCCATAACCCGCTTATCTCTTTAAAAAAAATAATAATAAAAATTACGTCACATCAAAGCGAGGGCCATAACCTTGATGCTCATTTCTTTTCATGTGAGAATGTAAACCCCACAAAAAATTGCAGCCGTTCAGTTAGTTTTTATAATAATTTATAAAGCTTAACTATGACTGCACGTTAATAAAAATATATATAAAAAGTTTTGTTTTAATACAAGACCAATAACTCGATATGCTGCAGTTTTTTGTGTGAAAATGCATTAATGGAATCTTTTGTCTGCATTAAATTTATCAAGTAATGTTTTTTTTACGAGATTACACATTTTTTTTGCCAACAACTATGTCACATTTTGTGTTTGTTTAATCATGTAGATATTGTCTACAACTCTGGGTCTTATTAAATGTCTCGATTAATTATTACCTTCCATCGTCTACCTTTACAGCTCACATTTAATTATTACCTTCCATTGTCTACCTTTACACCTCCCAATGATCACATTTAATTATTACCTTCCATTGTCTACCTTTACTGCTCACAAAGATCTCATTTTCTAGTTACTATTCATAATTTTCTAATCTCCCGCTTGCAACAAATTTTCTAGTTTCCAACAGATGTCTACTTTTCTGGCACCCCCGTTGTGTCTACCGTAACAGTGGTCTTCAAAAGGCTAGCTGCCACTTGTTTGTGTTAGTTCCCGCCCAAAGTCTAAATTTCTTGTTTCTTAGGATCGACTTTTCCAGCCTATATTTTTTTTTCTTCTAGCCGAAACGGTTATCTATTTATTCCAGCCCCACCCAATATCTCTCACCCCCACTCTCCGCACAGTGGTCTCCATCGTCTCGTCCTCCACCCTCTCTGAACGCCCCTCACCACAGCATCCTGCAGTCCCTTGACAAGATTGTGCCCCTTGAACCCTGAGCTCATATTTTAACAACACTCGCTGAACGCCTTATCAGTCCGGCTCTAAAGATTACTAATAAGAAACCAGGTAGGGCACGGAAGTGGGGTGTTGTTTTTATTTTTGTATTTTAGGAGTTGGGCTTTTGGAGCGGGGGTGGGGTGGGGGTAAAGGGCGTGGGCAGTTTTATTTAGGAGATGTTTCCCATGAATGAGAAAATGGTGAGCAGGGGGGGGGAGACTACAAATTAAGAGGAAAGAACCGCCCCCCTCGCCCCGACCTCGTTAAAGGCCGTTTAAATATGAGTTACGACATGGGCTTGGCTTTGATGCCTCACCGGCAGCCAAGTTCTTATCCCGCGAGTGGTTGGGGGTGATGAGATAGTAGGCCAGGGGAGATCATGCAAAGACGAGGGGGAGTCGAGGGGATTATTTCTCAGGTTATTGCTAACTGCCTGCTTTTTGTTTTTAATCAAAACTAAAATTTGGTTAGTTACGTTACAAGTTCAAACACATGATGCCCTTCCATCAGACAGTACTACAAGACATGATGCCCTGCCACCAGACAGTACTACAAGACATGATGCCCTGCCATCAGACAGTACTACAAGACATGATGCCCAGACACCAGACAGTACTACAAGACATGATGCCCTGCCAACAGACAGTACTACAAGACATGATGCCCAGACAACAGACAGTACTAAAATACATGATGCCCAGACACCAGACAGTACTACAAGACATGATGCCCAGACAACAGACAGTACTAAAATACATGATGCCCAGACACCAGACAGTACTACAACAATTGATGCCCAGACACCAGACAGTACTACAAGACATGATGCCCAGACACCAGGCAGCACTACAAGACATGATACCCAGACACCAGACAGTACTACAAAACATGATGCCCAGACACCAGACAGTACTACAAAACATGATGCCGTGACACCAGACAGTACTACAAAACATGATGCCCAGACATCAGACAGTACTACAAAACATGATGCCTAGACACTAGACAGTACTAAAGACATGATGCCCTGCCACCAGACAGTACTACAAGACATGATGCCCTGCCACCAGACAGTACTACAAAACATGATGCCCAGACACCAGACAGTACTACAAAACATGATGCCCTGTCACCAGACAGTACTATAAGACATGATGCCCTGTCACCAGACAGTACTACAAGGCATGATGCCCAGACACCAGACGGTACTAAAATACATGATGCCCAGACACCAGACAGTACTAAAATGCATGATGCTCAGACAACAGACAGTACTAAAATACATGATGCCCAGACACCAGACAGTACTAAAATACATGATGCCCAGACACCACTACAACACTTGATGCCCAGACACCAGACAGTACTACAAGACATGATGCCAAGACACCAGATAGTACTACAACAATTGATGCCCAGACACCAGACAGTACTACAAGACATGATGCCCTGCCACCAGACAGTACTTCAAGACATGATGCCCTGTCAACAGACAGTACTACAAGACATGATGCCCAGACACCAGACAGTACTAAAATACATGATGCCCAGACAACAGACAGTACTAAAATACATGATGCCCAGACACCAGACAGTACTAAAATACATGATGCCCAGACACCACTACAACACTTGATGCCCAAACACCAGACAGTACTACAAGACATGATGCCCAGACACCAGACAGTACTACAACAATTGATGCCCAGACACCAGACAGTACTACAAGACATGATGCCCAGACACCAGACAGTACTACAAGACATGATGCCCAGACATCAGATAGTACTACAAGACATGATGCCCTGCCACCAGACAGTACTACAGGACATGATGCCCTGCCACCAGACAGTACTACAACACATGATGTCCAGACACCAGACAGTACTATAACACTTGAAGCACAGACCCCCGACAATACTTATTGCCAACAAAACTCCAACACTACGGCACAACTTATTTGCCTCTGTACGAGATTCCTTCTTTCACTTCCTTCTTTTCCGAAGGTCAACAAAAAATTGAACTTGAAATTATCGGGGGCGGGGATAGAAGTGCTGCAAATGTTAAAAGGTGACGACGTAAAACACGCAACAAGGGCACAGTTAACAAACTACTGTGGATAGATTACGGGGCAAAAGATCCGTTCATGCATTGAAGTGTCAGTGCGTGTTTACGCATGTTGAAAACGTGATATGTTTTTGTTTTTTTTAAAAGGTGGTTTGACTGAAAAAAGAAATGTCAGTTTCCTCGCATCTTCCCCCCACCCCCCCCCGCCCACTCCTCCTCTCATACTGACCGGTTTTCAAGAGTTCCTTATTGTTGTATCCGTGGAGCAAGGCATGCAGCCGTAACGTCTGTTACATTATTTCGCGGCGTGATATTCAAGCTGAACGCTTTCCTGTTCCTAACATTACGCTTGCCAGGCTCGATGGCAGTCTCCGCTAGGTTATTCTTTTAACACGTTCGAACACATGCCCAGAGTTTGAGCACTATAATGGACTACTGCAGTGTACATTCTCATAGCCAGCCATTCAGCTAGTGCATGTAGTTCATAAATTTCTCCATTGTAATTAATAAAACTTTGTAAAATGTTATCTGGGGATTAATATCTTTTCTGAAAAAAAAGGTGGGATGGAGGGAGAGGAGGAAATGGTTTTCGGTAGACACGTTTCGGTAATTTATTTTACAAGGAGTCTCGGGATAGAAATTAATGATGAAACCAGATCGGTGAGCTCAACCATTGGTAAATTACTATTGGCATCTAAAACCACGCTTGGTGTTGGATTAGAGCTAGAGACACGACTGTTGTGCGTTTAATTATCGACAACAAACATCCAGCGCCGACATCGGCCGCGGTGTTCTAAAAATAGACACAGATCTTAATGGCCAAAATGTTAAAAGTTGCAGCAAGCGGTGCTTTCCACGTTGAAAACAAGTGATTCTCAAACTATTACAGTTGTCACGGAGGGGGGGGGAGCTCGGGTACTATCCACGATGTAATATGGACCCGATACTCATCACTTTTATTTATACGTTATTTGGTCAAGGATATTTCCAAAATACATATTTGTCTTGTTTGTCTCTGAATGGAATATGAAGTTGGAGAAACACACGACTTAAGGTCGGTCCACATATCAAATTTCCGTACAAATTTTGATCAAAATTTGTTAAATAACCCTGGAAAATGGCGTCATGCACTATTTTATTTGGTAAACTCATAATTTATTTTTATGCCACAAGTTTTGCTGGAAAATTTATTGTGTGGACCGACCTTTAAGAATGAACTGTATTTAATTACATCCTTCCTATAACCGCCCCCATATAGAAAGTAATGGCGTCTTGTTGCAAGACCCACCGACAGAACATTACACGGCGCCGAAGTTGGGAATCGGCCCGAGTTTGAAGTCATCAACTGTGGTTGTCCCTGTACGACAGAAGTGGGGAACCTTTCTAGGTTTTGTTGGGACGAGATTTTTATTACCAAACTCTTATTATTGCTGCAGTCCGAGGAGCTATCCTATAATGTTTTATACACCGCGCCAGTCAGGCGAATGGCGTCTCGCAAGCATCACAACCTCACCATACTTGCTTAAAAGTTGTTCAAAGTTTTTAAAAAATAATAATTAAGAAACGATACTAATCATAAACCAAGGTTTAGGACTCAATAATATGTATGGAGGAGAGTATGTAACATAAAGGTTATGATAATAGAGGGGAAAAGGGGGAGAGACAGCGAGAGAGAGAGAGAGAGAGAGAGAGAGAGAGAGATCGAGACAGAGCGAGGCACAGAGAGAGAGAGAGAGACATACAGAGACACACATAGAGACACATAGTGTGAGAGACAGAGAGACACAGAGTGAGAGAGACAGAAACACAGAGAGAGACAAAGAGAGAGAGAGAGAGAAGAGAACTACTGAGCTGAACAATTAACATGCATTCTACTTGAGACACGGCTTAGGACATAGGAATGCTCCAGGTCTTGGGATATAGGAATGCTCCAGGTCTTGGGATATAGGAATGCTCTAGGTCTTGGGATATAGGAATGCTCTAGGTCTTGGGATATAGGAATGCTCTAGGTCTTGGGATATATGAATGCTCCAGGTCTTGGGATATAGGAATACTCTAGGTCTTGGGATATAGGAATGCTCCAGGTCTTGGGATAAAGGAATGCTCTAGGTCTTGGGATATAGGAATGCTCTAGGTCTTGGGATATAGGAATGCTCTAGGTCTTGGGATATAGGAATGCTCTAGGTCTTGGGATATGGGAATGCTCTAGGTTTTGGGATATAGGAATGCTCTAGGTCTTGGGATATAGGAATGCTCTAGGTCTTGGGATATAGGAATGCTCTAGGTCTTGGGATATAGGAATGCTCTAGGTCTTGGGATATATGAATGCTCTAGGTCTAGGCATATAGGAATGCTTTAGGTCTTGGGATATAGGAATGCTCCAGATCTTGGGATATAGGAATGCTCCAGATCTTGGGATATGGGAACGCTCCAGGTCTTGGGATATAGGAATGCTCCAGATCTTGGGATATGGGAACGGTCCAGGTCTTGGGATATAGGAATGCTCCGGGTCATGGGTCCAGGTCTTGGGATATAGGAATGCTCCGGGTCATGAGTCGTCGGAGATCGTAATCGTGGATTTTGTAATTGGCAGTTGTTTCATGTGCATTCAAGAACTGGTTAATACATTTGGCTCCACCGACTTTTTCTGTGTTTAATACAAACGCCAATGTTTTCAGTGTATATGGGGATTAAGGTTGGGATGAAATAAAAGTTACCGTGAACCATTTTTGGGGGGCTTTCAATAACAGTTGAACATCTATTTCAATACATGTCATTGTTCTGGATTAAAAAAAAAAAAACTAATAAAATCCTAAAAACTTTCAGTTAAAAGGATAGAAACTAAGATGTTATTACCATCATTTATAAGGATAGAAAGTAAGATGTTATTACAATCATTTATAAGGATAGAAAGTAAGATGTTATTACCATCATTTATAAGGATAGAAACTAAGATGTTATTACCATCATTTATAAGGATAGAAACTAAGATGTTATTACCATCATTTATAATGATAGAAATTTAGATGTTATTACCATCATTTATGGGGATAGAAACTAAGATGTTATTACCGCCATTTATAAGGATATAAACTAAAATGTTATTACCATCATTTATAAGGATATAAACTAAGATATTATTGCCATCATTTGTAAGGATAGAAACTAAAATGTTATTACCATGATTTATAAGGATAGAAACTAAGATGTTAATACAATCATTTATAAAGATATGAACTAAGATGGTATTACCATCATTTATGAAGATATGAACTAAGATGGTATTACCATCATTTATAAGGATAGAAACTAAGATGTTATTACCGCCAGCCCCCCAACCCCTTCCCCTTCACTAGGTTTATGCCATACAGACATTCTTGTCCTCGCGGCGTTGGTACGGAAAGATAGTAAGGCCCAGCGTAAACACGTGAGTCGAGATTCGCATCTCTGGACGGAGGCGGGTGGTGAGGTGGGGTGGGCGCGGGGTGTTCACAGGGGGAGGGAGGGGGGCGGACGAGCCTGACTCTTTTACACGTCGGTCCCTGGCATGCCGTCACATTATTGCAATAATAAGATGAGTACACGCGGGCACAGGACCGACTGCAAGATGAGGCCTCGGCGAGGGGTTTTTTGTTGAGAAAACACCGGGGCAGCTCTGCGGGGCCACTGTGAAGCTTTGGCAAGACAACCGCTAAACATTTGCCCCCGTGGCAGGCAAACCGTGGGACGTAAACACGCCGGTGATTGGAGAGATTTTCTACGTCAAATTAGGCTTGTAAATATTTGGCAGTTGAGGGAAGTGCCCTCATTACTTGTATGGTTCACGTCCATAACAGCGGGGAACTGTATATGAAATCGCCGCGGGGAACTGTATATGAAATCGCCGCGGGGAACTGTATATGAAATCGCCGCGGGGAACTGTATATGAAATCGCCATGGGGAACTGTATATGAAATAGCCACGGGGAACTGTATAAGAAATTGCCGCGGGGAACTGTATAAGAAATTGCCGCGGAGAACTATATATATGAAATAGCCAAGGGGAATTGTATATGAAATAGCCACGAGGACTGTATATGTAATAGGCACGGGGAACTGCTAGCAGTTGGTCAAATGTATATGAGAAGAGCGGCATAGACAGAAGTAAATGGGAATTGTATGATCTAAAGCCGTGGTATGGAATTGTAAGGATGTATAAATATATAAACAAGGAATAGATCGTCCGGGAATAATTTCGCTTATAGAGCAGTAGCGGAAATAACACTGATTGAGACACCCTGGCGTTAACATCAGGCAATCATGTCATTAGTGTTTGAAGGATCAGTACACGCATTACCTGAAGGTTGTTAACATTTTACAGAGGAAATAACAGTGAAGTTGCATTAGAGTCTCGGCCTCAAGGGAACTAACCAGAGAAATAGCACAGGTACGTTGTAAGTCATCAATGATGGGGTATGTTGGCTACATTATTAAATTATTATGCTAAATGCAAATGAAAGCAGATCCGTCGAAGGACAATAATATGATGGGCACTGGAAGGATCCGCAGGGAAATGTCAAAATGTATACCTTTAAAAAAACGTTTTAAAATCACAAGGCTCATTTAAAACATCCTGCGTCGCGTGTATTTAAGGGACCCAAGAAATCTGTCCTTGCGTACACACAGCAAACCTAGTGTTTTCATACAGCACCAGGGGGCAGTCAATAGACACAGCGGACGTAGAAGTAATCTGTCTACGAGAGACTCAAATTTACAACCTGACAACCTGAAAGGGTAAGAGTCCTAAGAGAGTTTTTTTTTTTTAAACGGAGCTCGTACATCCCGTAACGCATGCACTCCCAGAGTATGGCAGTCAAACATACAGCACAGAGTATGGCAGTCAAACATACAGCACAGAGTATGGCAGTCAAACATACAGCACAGAGTATGGCAGTCGCACTTACTGCAAAGAGTATGGCAGTCGCACATACTGCAGGCAGCGGAAAACAAGCATTAGAGCGTATTGCTACACAAAACAACAAGGCAAATCTTTTCAATAATAACCAGAAGAGCTAATGACCGATATATTTTTCTGAGGAAGTCTAGTTTAATATATATTATATATAAATATATTATATATGACTTTAAAAAATATTGCTTACCTGAGATCTTGTCCATTATCATCTGAAGACACGTCGTCTATATGGACCTGGTCACACTCCTGGACAAGAGTTAAAGCGAGAATTCAGTTCACGAAAGAAACAATTATAATACTTCTTCTAGCCAGCAACCGTTGTTTAACTGTTCTTAGACCATGACATTAATCCAGCCGGCTTCATTTCTTCGCTGTTATTGAGTTGCCATGTTCAGAAGTACGTCTTTTATTATAGGAATATCATCTAAGTGTTATGAAATTAATGCCCCACCCCTTGCACATTTTTAACCAAATCTTCTTTAAAAAAAAAAAAACAATCACAAAAAACTAACTCTTCTATACCCAAATAAATTAATTTCCCTCAAATACATTACGCAAAATTTTTAAAACTTTTAATTTGAAAAAACTTTTTACCCATTAATGTCGTCATCTTAAATCTTTCACAGCATAAGTTTCATATTGCCCTTTGAGCCCAAAGTTTGATCACGGCATAGTCTATATCTCAAATTGCTTTGGGTACCCAAAGACTAATCCCAGAATATGTTTCAAATTGTATTATGTGCTCGGAGCTATATTATAGCATATATGTTTCATATTTAATATGATGCCCCATGCTGACCTTTCAGCACCGTAGCCGTAATCATAATGTTGAATGTTTCACAAGATATTGCACATCTCCTCATATTGTCTCCCCTTAACACCAAATTTGACCCTTTATCCTGAGCTAAATCCAATAGATGTCGCTCACGTATTCTTTATAATAAACAAGCATCTCCATTAAAATGTAACACACGAAATAGATAGGAAAACAACAAGACAAAAAAAAATTAATTGAAGCTGCGTATTTCCCGGAGAGCTCTGTATTATTTTATCTGTATTCATGACCGTGGATATAAGACGGATGTGTGAATGCATTTAGGAAGTTTCACCACCCCCCCCTCACACACACACTTGGCTAATCCATCAACTGACCNCCCCCCCCCCCCCGCTCCAGCCCCAAGTCCTCGAAGTTTCGCCAGACATCGGGTCTACGAAAGACCGATACTAAATAAGCACTACTCGGGCCGACACGAAAAATCTCATTATTAAAAAAGAATTTGCCGGCTCTCGACTCGCAGCTCGGGGCTCCCTATGTTTGCTCTGGTGGCCTTAATAAGTTGGGGGCCATGGCTAGTCATGGCCCGGACCAGGTCCGCCGGCGCTCCCCGGGCAAACACGCGCCCTTGGTGTGCAGTTGACTCACGGGCAAACATCGGGGGTTTGTCTCACACGAAAGTGCGCGTCTGTCAATTAGATAGTCAACACCACCCGGGGGGATTTGGGCCCCACCCTCCCCTCCCTTTACCCCACCGTGGGCAGTGGGTGGAACAGTCGAGCTGATGTCAACGGTGGCCCGCATTGATCTGTGATGAGACACGAATCTTGGGTGGAAATTATTGTTATTAAATAAAAAGAGGAAGAATGGGACTGACAGATATGGAAGGTGTGTTGGTAGGACATATACTCGTGTGTCAGTAGGACAGATACTCGTGTGTCAGTAGGACAGATACTCGTGTGTGAGTATGACCGATACTCGTGTGCCAGTAGGACAGATACTCGTGTGTCAGTAGGACAGATACTCGTGTGCCAGTAGGACAGACACTCGTGTGTCAGTAGGACAGACACTCGTGTGTCAGTAGGACAGATACTCGTGTGTCAGTAGGACAGATACTCGTGTGTCAGTAGGACAGATACTCGTGTGTTAGTAGGACAGATACTAGTGTGTTAGTAGGACAGATACTCGTGTGTTAGTAGGACAGATACTCGTGTGTTAGTAGGACAGATACTCGTGTGTTAGTAGGACAGATACTCGTGTGTCAGTAGGACAGATACTCGTGTGTTAGTAGGACAGATACTCGTGTGTTAGTAGGACAGATACTCGTGTGTTAGTAGGACAGATACTAGTGTGTTAGTAGGACAGATACTAGTGTGTTAGTAGGACAGATACTCGTGTGCGAGTAGGACTGATACTCGTGTGCCAGTAGGACAGATACTCGTGTGTCAGTAGGACAGATACTTGTGAGTGAGTAGGACAGATACTCGTGTGTCAGTAGGACAGACACTCGTGTGTCAGTAGGACAGATACTCATGTGTCAATCCGGCATCCTTCCGTCTCGCGAGACGATGGTGCATCACCGTTGGGTTGGGTTGCATTTCCTCGAGTGACTGTGCAGTCCTATCCTTGAGTGACAGTCTTTGCCACAGTTTTTACACACGAGTTCTGTGCTTCCAAATGTTTTGGCCTTTCTCCTAGCTCTTCTGTCTGCAGCCTCCTCCATTCTTCGCTCCTCGGCTATTATGACGCCCTCTTTGACAACTGTGCGCCACGTAGATCGGTCTTCTGCCTTACACTCCCAGTCACTTGTATGTATTTTGGCTGCTTTCATGTCCCTTTGACAGACATCTTTAAATCGCAAGCGTGGGCGACCTGTTTTCCTCTTTCCTGAAGCAAGTTCACCATATAGGAGGTCCTTTGGGATGCGGCCGGGGCTCATTCTTTTGACATGTCCTAGCCACCTCAGGCGTCTTTCACTAAGAATTGAGAACATGCTTTGGGTATTGGCACGCGTTAGTACCTCATGTGTCAGTAGGATAGATACTCGTGTGTCAGTGGGACAGATACTCGTGTGTCAGTAGGACAGATACTCGTGTGTAAGTGGGAGAGATACTCGTGTGTCAGTAGGACAGATACTCATGTGTCAGTGGGAGAGATAATTGTGTGGCAGTGGATACAGGAGATAATTGTAGCACATATTGAATTTTAAAAAAATGGAATCTGAATCTATCATACATGATACGCTAGAACATAGACTTGACAGTGTGAATTGTTTAGCAATGAGAATATATCATTAGTATCATACATGATACGCTAGAACATAGACTTGACAGTGTGAATTGCATGGAAATGTTAACTTTTCCTACACGATAAACCAGACCACAGACTAGAAAGAATCTGACTGGAAGTCATTGCAGATGATAGACTTGACAGATTCTGACTGGAAGTCATTGCAGATGATAGACTTGACAGATTCTGACTGGAGGTCATTGCAGATGATAGACTTGACAGATTCTGACTGGAAGTCATTGCAGATGATAGACTTGACAGATTCTGACTGGAAGTCATTGCAGATGATAGACTTGACAGATTATGCACAGAAGTCATTGACCTTGATTAGCTGTTGATAAATTGTATTGATGACCCCTATTTAGCATACCACAGTCCGGGGCGGGTAAAAAATACAGCAGTTATTATATGGGTGAGTAATAGGTGGCATCGCTATATATCAGCACATAAACATATTTACTGGTGTCTTCTATGCGGGGCCATGTATAGCTGTAACAGTCTCATCGGGGGTGCCCCAGGCCCCAAACCTTGTCAGCCCCCCCTCAACTATACTCCCATTGCGAAACTCGGCGGCGCGTGGACACACGTCACAAGGTCACTACAGTCTTTCTTTGTCTGACAGGTCCAACACCTACCTCCAGGTCGTTGAAGAACAAGTGGGTGTCTGCCAGGTTGAAGATGATCTCTTCCATCCTCAGTCCCATGGACATGGTACCCTGTGGGTCCTGGGGGGGAGACAGACAGAAGGTGATGACGTCAGCGATACATTACAATGTCATATTTATAGTTCTGACAGGAACGTCAATAACTGTATGGCATCGGGTACAGTTATAACATGTTCATTGAATCTATATACAAATACACATATCAAACGCAAGTAAAACACAAAACAGTTACTATATTAGATAACAGAAATACATTACATTACAATGCAAACGTGTATCAAAGGAGGCGCCTAAGATCATAATTGGAGACTAGGAAGTATATTGTGTTCTCCGGAAATATTCTAAATTCATGGGGGACATTCTTTCACATAATTACGGTAATCCTTGTTTTAATGGGTTCCGAGACCGCCGAGAAAATTGAGTTTCTTTGAAGTAGGGACACTAACTATTCGGCAGAGAAGTTTACTGTTACTGTATAGCGAAGTTTTAGTAACTATATAATGTGTGTATGTATAAAATTGTGTGTGTATATATATATAAAATTAATGATTGTGATGAATATGCTGTGCAGTTAAAATGATGCTTATGAAGACGGGGATGCCTGTATTTTGCGTCTCTTCAGACGGCGCTGTCATTTCCTGTGACACCTGTTCTAAAATCACTACACAATTTTTTAAAAAAAAAATATGTATATTTCTTTACAAATAGGTCTTTTAAAAATTATTTTTAAAAGTTAAGAATTTTTTTTTTAATGCCGATATAAACATTACTTCATTTTTCTCGAGTACATTAGGTCATGCTGATCTGAAGGACATTAAATCATATCTTCTAGGACCCAAGGCAAATACTGATCTGAAGGACATTAGATCATATCTTCTAGGACCCAAGGCAAATACTGATCTGAAGGACATTAAATCATATCTTCTAGGACCCAAGGCAAATACTGATCTGAAGGACATTAAATCATATCTTCTAGGGCCCAAATACAACATATCGCAGGGAAACCATCACGGGAAAGACACGCATTCACTCAGGCGACTTCATCGCCAAGACACAACTTTACTTTGGCCAAGACTTACGCAACGGCGGCTAAATATAAACAAATGAAAGACAACGGGAGGGTTCGTGGATTGTCTGGCGCGCAAAGCCAGTTTTATTGCACCAACAAATAGCGCCCTGTTGGTTATCAGACATCACGTGTGTTTTATGTCAGCCGCCAGAGGCGTGGAGCCAGGTGGTGCTCGTCTTCTCAGTTCTACTTCAACACAGATGCTCTTAAAAATATAACACTGATGTAACCGATGGGCGTAGATTTATAGGTATTATATTCAGACATTATAGGAATGGGTGGGGATGGGATGGATTTTATAATCAGGAATATTCAGGCATTATAGGACTGGTAGGTGTAGATATATTATATGGTTTATTTAGACATTATAGGACTGGTAGGTGTAGATATATTATATGGTTTATTTAGACATTATAGGACTGGTAGGTGTAGATATATTATATGGTTTATTTAGAGATCATGCCTGTGGACTCGGATTCTAAAATAGATTAACTGAATATGACGTAATGATAAGTTGTCATTACGGCTCTAACCCAAGACGTAAAGATAAGTTGTCAGTACGGCTCTTTACCAAGACGTAAAGATAAGACGTCATTACGGCTCTATATCAAGACGTAAAGATAAGTTGTCAGTACGGCTCTATACAAAGACGTAAAGATAAGTTGTTAGTACGGCTCTACACCAAGACGTAAAGATAAGTTGTCAGTACGGCTCTATACCAAGACGTAAAGATAAGTCGTAAATCCGGCTCTAAACCAAGACGCTCTAGCGTTATTTTGATTATTTCCACAGTGAAAAGATCGATAGTGAAAGTCATAAACCTTTTATTTGTCACCTTATAGCAGCTGAAACATTACATAAAAATGCTGGCAACTAGGCAGAGAAACATTATTTGTTTAGTCTTTTAACTTTTTACTAAGTTTAAAAAAAATTATTCTCAAATGTTCCAGATACTCTGAATGTTTACACACCACCCCCCTCCACCGACACAATTTTTCAAATCCATCTTTTAGACGCAGTCGTCGATCTCCCAGATTTCCCATGCGGGCCACCAAATGTGAGTGGACCACACGTCGTTATGGGGTGCCCGCCATCAGCATCAGCTGTCCCTGGACTCATATCTTCATCTGAACTCTGCCCTCCCTGGACACTTGTTCATGTGATCATTCCACAACACAGGCCGAATTCCCCACAACCCCCACCCGGGCTGGGCTAGAGATGGGAACATTTCTCCCAGGAGGTGGCCCACCAGCGGGCGATATCAGGAGGAACTTTCTGTATAGCCCAATAGACACATTAATGATCATCATGGTCGGTAGAAGCATTCCGTACTTGGGGCTGTCTGGATTGTACCGCATTCGAACTGCTGTCACTAGACATATGACAAGAAGACTCTCTAGAGATTAATCTAAGTGTATGGAATGGTTCAGTAGCCCTGTCCTGCTGTTCAATATGATATCTAACAGTCTATTGGCTGACCTGGGTTCTCCTATTGGGGAAAACAACTTTTAAATGGTGGCAGTTGAATCTGAGAGAATGTGTGGATAGGAAACGGGGCAAGTGTGAGTGGGACATGGGGCACGTGTGAGCGGGACATGGGGCAAGTGTGAGTGGGGCAAGGGGAAAGTGTGAGTGGGACATGGGCAAGTGTGAGTGGGACATGGGGCAAGTGTGAGTGGGGCAAGGGAAAAGTGTTAGTGGGACATGGGCAAGTGTGAGTGGGACATGGGGCAAGTGTGAGTGGGACATGGGCAAGTGTGAGTGGGACATGGGGCAAGTGTGAGTGGGACATGGGGCAAGTGTGAGTGGGGCAAGGGGAAAGTGTTAGTGGGACATGGGCAAGTGTGAGTGGGACATGGGGTAAGTGTGAGTGGGGCAAGGGGAAAGTGTGAATTGGAAAAGGGGCAAGTGTGAGTGCTACACGGTCAAAGTGTGAGTGGACACTGGCAAGTGAGTTGGGACCCAGGGCAAGTGTGAGTGGGATATGGGGCAAGTGTGAGTAGCCCGGAAGACACGTGATGGTAGCTCAAAGGGCGTGTGTTAGAAGAAGATTAGAACCCCCTCTAAACAGGCAAGAAAAGCCTTTGAGAGAAAGAGAAGAGTTCATTTGTGAATGCCTTCTAACACATAGTGAGGGTGAACGTAAGTAAAGTATCTGCAAATACACAAGTTGATGCTTGTGAGTAGCCTCTGTCCACCAGTGAGGGGGGGGAGTGCGTGTGAGAACAGACCAGAGGCCATGTTCGAGTGGACCAAAAGGCGTAATTGCCGGAGTGGACGAGATGCCGAGTGTGGCTTGTCGGGAGTGGGCGTGTGTGAGCAAAGAAAAATGTCGATGCCCATCCAATATGCCAGCCGCACTAACCAGCATCGATCGGGGCCTGGGACAAGACCGAGCGTCTCACAATCTCCAAGGCTTGAAGGGCTTTTTTGTTTGAACGTCAAGCGCAAGGATTTGGAAATAAGCGATTTGTGTGCTTAAAGCATTTGTTCAGGGAATGGATTATGCTCCGCGCTTGTCTTCACTTTTTTCTCCCCTGCCCCGCTTACCCCCCCCTCAACAATTTTCGACGACAGCATTATACCAACGTTGGATGTTTGTCCGGCAGTCGAATGATTGAGAAATATCCCCCAACCCCCAAATCCCCCCTTTTCCTCTTTACTTTTTTCTCCACCAAAGTGGATTAAATGAACAAGGAACTAGTGAAGCGTTCCACTACCCGAGGCACCTATATGGTACCGACAACAGAACCCTTAAAAGAACCGACATGGAAAAAAAAAATTAATGGGTCATAGTTTAAGAAAGGATTGAAACTGGTAGTCGTGACGGTCTTCTTCGGTCATGGCGGTAAAATAAAAAATAAAACTCGTTTCATGGAAGTTGTATAAGCACATTTATCAACTCCATGATATGACTGGCAAATAAAAAAGTTGAAGTTTAGTGAGTATTAATTTCACAGACCTAATTGCTGAACAGATGGAAGATGGGCTTTAAAATAAGCTTAGAGCCGGTGTGTCCAAACTTTTAGCAAATAGGTCAATATTCCATGAAGTAAAAATATGGGCCGGTCGGATTAAGGTAAAAAAATTTAAAAAAAAAAAAGACATACGTTGAAACTAAGTACATGCTTTTAAATTGTATGATTATTTTTTGTTTGTTATTTGTAAAAGTAATATTTTTTAGGGGATAAGGGGACAATACTATTGCAATTTTCGAGACTTCATCAATAAAAGAGTAATAAAATTTCATAAATAATAGCAAAGTTATGGAATATAATTGTTTATTTCTTCAATGAAAATTTAAAAAAAAATGCTTTAACAATTTATCAAGTACACCGATTTTTTCAAATTCATTTCATTTTCCAAGTCAACATAATTAACAATTTTATAATTATAACATCAGTTAATGAATTGGACGCAATCAATTTTCTAACACATAACATCACATACCTTAATCGGCTATTTGAAATTAATCGCTTAAAAAAAAACCTCAAGAATTTACGCCGTCATCTTATTTGTACTCAAAGCATCTAATATTTTTTTTCTAATTTTATCGTTACGGAAAAATTTCATCAGTCAGTTAATTTTTAACCGATGAGGCCGCAACCAGTTAAAACGTAAACGCGGATCGTATTAGGCCCGCAGGCCGGACTTTGGACACCACTGGCTTAGAAACATGACTAACAGGCTGCATGAAGAATAAAAGTTATTATGTCAAATAACATGTAATATATGAATGACACAAGCCAATTGAACGGACTTAGCACTAGAAATCCGTGCAGGTCACCATTAAGACCTCCGAGACCCTAGATGCATAATCAAATAGACACATTTGAAATATTTGTGTAGGTAGATATTTTTTTTTTTTAATAAAAAAGCAACAACGAAAAATTATAACCCTAGGACTTTCACCCTTTTTAGGAGTGGTAAACGTTGGAAAAGTAAATTAGGAGTGGTAAACGTTGGAAAAGTAAATTAGGAGTGGTAAATGTTTGAAAAGTAAATTAGGAGTGGTAAATGTTTGAAAAGTAAATTAGGAGTGGAAAGGATTGGAAAAGTAAATTAGGAGTGGAAAGGGTTGGAAAAGTAAAATAAGAGTGGTAAATCTATTACCCATTCTTATTGGCCATTAGCCATTTTAGTGCCATTAGGTATACAAAGTCAAAGATTCCTTAACATAACACGTATAATTAAAATACTCCACAAGTGGACAACAAGACTAAAAAAAATGAAGAAATCTGGAGAACCTCTCGGACCGGTAGTCGGACCTTGTACAATCTAAGTGGGTACCCCACCCGCCACAAGATTTAAGTCGGCCCCTTTTGTCTAGTCCAAATCTGACCGCACTTGAATCCTGTATGCTACAACAACAGCCCGGCCCACTTCCCCCGCTTGGCCAAACGAGCTCCCGGGCTAAGGTCTATACATCTTTAAGCTGCCCGTCTGCTAGCATTTCGTGTTGTAGTCAATAAGGAAACGGCGCGCTGTTTGATTTGGCTCTACGCCATTTTACGCCGGCTATTGACAAGCGGGATTGGGCCAAATTTGAAGAAGGGCCGCGGAAAATCCTCTCGCTCTAATCTTTGCTGGCAGGATTCAAACCGACATCTCGCAGTACGTGCCAGAGCCCCTTGTATGAGGGACGATGATATTTGGACCGCAAAGCACGGAGGAGAGATGGCTCTGAGGTCCGATGTATACTCAAACAACGCGATTGTGTGTTGGTCCGCGGCGACCACAGTCAGTTTTTACTGTCGTGTCAGGGATGCGGGTGGGGGCACATGCGTGTGTAGACATGTTATCTGGATAGGGTGGGTGACCAGAAAAAAAAACAGTCATGGGGTGGGGAACTTCAAGTTTATTACCACTCATTTGAAGGGCTCATCTGATAAAAGATGGCCATCCTAACAACGACCAGCGCACTAAGAAAAAAAAGGGGGGAGGGGGTAGAAGGGTGGAGGAAAAGTCCACGCCGACCATAAAGAAAAGAGTGGTAGTAAGGGTGTCACCCCCCAAACAATAGTGGGGGGATGGGAGCGGAGTGAATGTGTTTACTATCTGCCTTATCCCTGGCCTAAAAGAAGGCGTGCCAAAGTCCCCATGTTCCCGGCCCCAGCTGTCACAAGACCCATTCAAGCCTCTTCAGCCGGCAAAGCCGTGTTTATGGCCAGGGCGTGGGCTTTCCGTGGTTTCCAAGGGTCAGTCGGTCCGACAATGGGCCCCTCGCGCTCGGACCCCCAACAATGGACCCGCGGGTACACAACGAAGTGAATTAACTGTTGGGAATGTTCCGCGGTTCTCCCCACACAAAAACCACTTCCGCCATTAACCCCTCCGGGTCAACAGCGTTTCGGCGCCCGGGAAGAGGGTCCCTCTTTCATCTAGTCGAGCAGGTCTATATTCGCCAAGTACTGACATTCACCCAGTCAGTCCTAAACTCCGTCGCCGTAGGGGGAACTGCTGGCGAGGCGGCATCATGGAGGCCGCAGTTTTTATTTCTCTACTAACGTGCTTCAGTAGACACTCAGATCTGGTCGAACTGAGCTCTAAAAAATACCTCAAAAGTTATTGGTAAAAATTAACTGACTGGTGAATGTTTTCTGTAACGACTAAATTATACGCATCAGAAAAACTATTAGATGCTTTGAGTACAAATAATATGAGGTTAAATGACGGCATAAATCCACGTTGTTTATTATTTTTTTTAACCAAGTATTTATTTCAAATAGACGATTTTTAAACATTGAATCAGATAAAAGGTTCTCTTAGTTACCACGCAGAAAATGTACCGTCTTTTTCCTAATCGTAAGAACCTCTGCTCCGCCATGTTGTTAGTCCTGGAAAGCGACGATTTTCGTTGTCCACCCGAAAAAGTAGATCCGGAAAGTTTAAAGAACGGCCTCGTCGTGACAGCCACACATCCACGGCGTCGTGACAGCCACACATCCACGGCGTCGTGACAGCCACACATCCACGGCGTCGTGACAGCCACACATCCACGGCGTCGTGACAGCAACACATCCACGGCGTCGTGACAGCAACACATCCACGGCGTCGTGACAGCCACACATCCACGGCGTCGTGACAGCCAGTGCCACACATCAACGGCGTCGTGACAGCCACACATCAACGGCGTCGTGACAGCAACACATCCAAGGCAGCGTCACAGCCACACATCAACGGCGTCGTGACAGCAACACATCCACGGCGTCATGACAGCAACACATCCACGGCGTTGTGACAGCCTGCATCGAAATCACGTCTTAACGACATCAGCGGCCACGAGTGGAAACAACACGTCCATAATTTGCCACCTCATAGACGCGGCACGAGGGAAACATCAGGATGGTGGCGCGGAAGATGCTAAACAGCCTCGGCCTGGACAGAATGAAACATCGTCCAGCGGAATCATTTCTGGTGTCTGTTTCAAAAACTTACACCACCCACCCAAACCTCACCGATTTAAATAACAAAACAAAATATAAAAAGTTGTAAGTAAGACAATGACGCAAAAATATGTATAATTATTTATGTATGTCCCATTGCCCTCACACCCCCAGCTGACTGAAAGCATCCCTTTAATTTCAAACGCCGCCTGACCACTAACCATGACAGACGTCAACCGCCACCTCCCCTCCCCTCCCCCACACTCCATCAGTCCGAGCCGCGGAGAGGCCCCCAGTGTTTATGTTTGAAACGGCCCGGTTAATGCCATCAAATTAAAATCCCCCTGCTTGGCGGCACATTCATGTTTAAGTTACGATTGCGGGTGCCATAAAACGGGGAAGGGGAAAGACCGAAATAACAAGGCCGGGGTATTTATTTTAAAATTACCCCGGGAAACTCCAAGGCCCGACCACTGGCGAAAAATCGACTTCAAGCTGGCAAAATTGCAGTTCTCCCCCTCCCCCTCCGCACGTCCTCCCGTTTAAAAAAAAAGAAATTGGAGCGTTCATTACTGGGGAAGACGGCGCCAAGGTTCCGTGATAACGCGTTAGAAAATGTAAAGAAAACAAGAGTCGGAGGCTGACGGACCGTACCATCTGGCGGGGGGTCATAGGTTAGGCCACTGAAGTGATTACTTTAACACGGGGCCCGAGAGCAGGGCTGGAGACTTGACATTGATAATATAGCGCCAAGTGGGGCCGAGTTGTTCTGACGTATACGGTAGCTCGTGAGCAAAAATACAGTCCAAAAATAACAAGAACGTCAACCAAAATCTGTAAAGGTAGCTCAATCGCTATATTGAGATATGAGGGGACCATAACGATTCTTATAACACGTAAGAATTATTTTAGGCAATAAAAAAAAACCATGTTAATTAAATCTAAATAAATTGAAGAAATAAAAATTTAAAAAACGCGCATCTCAGTCGTTACAGTTATAATCTTGCAAAAGGCTTTGGTTTAGATAAACGCATATTCATACTTTATATGAATTACTTGTTTTAGTGTTTTAAGTATATACTTCATCTTAATTTTCTATTTGCTGCAGAAGCAGCAATTGGCAGGAACGGATGAAGCTTATCACAAAATCAAAGGTCTTGTCCCGGAAGCTCTTAAAATCCGATTGGTTGGAGCGCATCTTGCTTACAGGCAACAAACCGAAGATTTACCAAAACATGCTTATTACTTTGTGCTTCATGGGAGAATAAAAATAACAACTTCGATATAGAGTTGAATCCAGTTATCTTTTTTAAAAATTGAGGATATTCAAACCACGTGATTTCCTCCAATGTTTATTCTTACGACATTCCAAATAAGAAAAGGGTTTAAAAAGAAATAATAAGAGCCCAGCCCCTTTCGTCAATCAACAACACAAAACACGTTTGTCGGGTTTGATCCAACATTCCCGCCTGATAGGTTCCTGCTTCCGGTCTGCGGTGGCGCCACTCCGCGGAGACACTTTGATCGACGGCAATCAGACATTACCGAACGTCGATCTTGGACAACCGTTGGACAGATGGAGACCTTCAAGTCCAGCCGCATCCAAGGTCCACGTACAAAGTCCCTGAAAGCATCGGCGACCTTCAACTCCTGTCCACCACTTCTTCCCCTCCCCAGTATAGCCAGACAGAACGTCCGACAGGAGGGTTTCGTTAATTGGAACCAGCGCTATTCCCCGAGAGATCCCCCCTCCCCCTGCCATTTAACTGCAAATGTTTGCAATAATTAGCAAATCGTTTCCGTTGTACGGGTCCCTCCAAACTCTGGCAGGCGGCCCGTCCAAGGCAATTTGAAGGAACGCGCCTGGGGATTTCACGAGAGGGAACTCTGACACAAGCCAGCTCCGTCCAGCGATGACCCGTTGAGGTATTCTACGGCCCGTCATCCAAGGGGACGGCACCGAAATCGGCGTGGGAGCTCCAGGGAACCTTGACTCCCCACCCCCTGACCCATGGTGGGGCACACTCTCACACACAAATAATGTTGTTCCACGTTTCACCTCACGTGTATTCAGGTTTACATTTTTTAAGCGTCAATATTGGAGGTCTTGTAACCCCTCTGTTACTTATATTGGAGGTCTTGTAACCCCTCTGTTACTTATATTGGAGGTCTTGTAACCCCTCTGTTACTTACATTGGAGGTCTTGTAACCCCTCTGTTACTTATATTGGAGGTCTTGTAACCCCTCTGTTACTTATTTTTGTACACTGAAATTTTACCCTTGCCAACTTTGTTAAACAACGCAGGAGACAGAGGCCAAATACCACTAAAGAGCGCACACATTTTCACTCCAAGACGAAAAAAACAAATGAACAACACCCCCCGACCCCACCCCGGCCACCACGCACCCCGAGCCATCAAATCATGAAAAAAGATCTTTTAAATTTTAGTTCAGTTGACATTTTGATGTAAAGATGACGTTGAACCGATTCAGTTAAGTCGCTTGTGTAATTCGTGAATGCAGTCAGTGGCAGTTCTAATTTGACTTCACGCCTGCAGCGTGACAAATCTGGTCAACTTCATGCCTGGTCCCACTCCCAAATTTATCCACTCCGAGCAAGTGTCGGGCGGAAGATGAGACGCCCACAAAGCCAGCATCCATCCAAACTCAAACCAATGTTGACACTGAGACTTTATGACGTGGCATGTCACAACTCAGCCGTTGACACTTTCACTGACCTACTTCTTACACGCAATGGCTGCCAGCCAGCGGATGACAGATCTGTGCACGCCTCAAAGGGATGTAAACTCAAAGCGAGCAATCAGTTCTCACCCAGACTAACCTCCCGTAAACGTTAGTTCCGAAGCGCGTGCTTGGACGTTTTCAACACCAACAAAAACTTTTGAGCGCGTGCGTATGTGTATGGCTGTGTATTTAAAGACGAACAACTTAAAGGAACAGTCGGATGAACCTTTGCCATTGCTCATTTGAAATACGTCTATGAAAACTAAGGAAATCTTTAAATTCAAATGTACTTTTTTATTTCTTTAAAAAAAAATTGAAAATGTGGTGAGGCGGACGGATCAATCTACTTATATTTTCAACTTTTCTTGTTTCGGATTTGGGGGGGGGGTGGAGGGAGAGAGAGAGAGAGAGAGAGAAACGGATAGCATTAGACCAGCAAACTTGGCGGGGTCTGTGATCCAGGGAGAGAATGCTATTCCACTGACCCACTTACATGTGGTGGACACGCATTCCTATGGGGGATTTTCAGAGTCGACAATGAGATTACGTTGAACATCACAGAGCTCCCTGTTTAACACCACAGAGATCCCTGTTTAACACCCCAGAGATCCCTGTTTCACATCCCAGAGATCCCTGTTTCACATCCCAGAGATCCCAGTTTAACACCCCAGAGATCCCGAAGCTGACTACTTGTTTTTATATATGGCGCGCCAACCAAAACACAATTGGCACCTTATGCAACAAACGGCCCGGAGTTAGAACAATAACATATTCAACGCTAACGAGCACTTTCCCCCGTTATAATTTCCAACGTCGGACGAATACATGTATAATCTAATATATTCAAGCCACGCCGTTTCCTAAAGCCCTCGGCTGGAATAAGGTCAGAAGGAAACAAAAATGTAAATACAGTTTGTTGCCCGTTTCCCACCCCCATGAACCCGTTAGAGCACAATAACTTGATGAAAGCTTTGTTGTCGGTAATGAACCCGGACCACAGCTTACAGATGTCACTAATGTACCCGGACCACGGATTGCAGATGTCACTAATGTACCCTAACCACAGATTGTAGACGTCACTAATGTGCCCGGACCACATATTGTAGACGTCACTAATGTGCCCGGACCACAGATTGTAGACGTCACTAATGTGCCCGGACCACGGATTGCAGACGTCACTAATGTGCCCGGACCACGGATTGTAGACGTCATTAATGTACCCGGACCACATATTGTAGACGTCATTAATGTACCCGGACCACATATTGTGACGTCATTAATGTACCCGGACCACAAATTTTAGACGTCATTAATGTACCCGGACCACATATTGTAGACGTCACTAATGTGCCCGGACCACGGATTGCAGACGTCACTAATGTGCCCGGACCACAAATTGTAGACGTCATTAATGTACGCGGACCACATATTGTAGACGTCACTAATGTGCCCGGACCACAAATTGTAGACGTCATTAATGTACCCGGACCACATATTGTAGACGTCATTAATGTACCCGGACCACGGATTGCAGACGTCACTAATGTACCTGGACCACAAATTGTAGACGTCATTAATGTACCCGGACCACATATTGTAGACGTCATTAATGTACCCGGACCACATATTGTAGACGTCATTAATGTACCCGGACAAAAGATTGAAGACGTCATTAATGTACCCGGACCACAGATTGTAGACGTCATTAATGTACCCGGACCACAGATTGTAGACGTCATTAATGTGCCCGGACCACGGATTGCAGACGTCACTAATGTACCCGGACCACAAATTGTAGACGTCATTAATGTACCCGGACCACATATTATAGACGTCACTAATGTGCCCGGACCACGGATTGCAGACGTCACTAATGTGCCCGGACCACATATTGTAGACGTCACTAATGTGCCCGGACCACGGATTGCAGATGTCACTAATGTACCCGGACCACAGATTGTAGACGTCACTAATGTGCCCGGACCACGGATTGCAGATGTCACTAATGTACCCATACCACAGATTGTAGACGTCACTAATGTGCCCGGACCACATATTGTAGACGTAACTAATGTGCCCGGACCACGGATTGCAGATGTCACTAATGTGCCCGGACCACAGATTGTAGATGTCACTAATGTGCCCGGACCACAGATTGTAGACGTCACTAATGTGCCCGGACCACAGATTGTAGACGTCATTAATGTACCCGGACCACAGATTGTAGACGTCATTAATGTACCCGGACCACAGATTGTAGATGTCATTAATGTACCCGGACCACAGATTGCAGATGTCATTAATGTACCCGGACCACATATTGTAGACGTCATTAATGTACCCGGACCACGGATTGCAGATGTCATTAATGTACCCGGACCACATATTGTAGACGTCACTAATGTGCCCGGACCACGGATTGCAGACGTCATTAATGTACCCGGACCACATATTGTAGACGTCATTAATGTACCCGGACCACAGATTGTAGACGTCATTAATGTACCCGGACCACATATTGTAGACGTCATTAATGTACCCGGACAAAAGATTGTAGACGTCATTAATGTACCCTGACATGCAGTTTGTAGATCCTGAAACCGGTCCCTTCCTTCCATCAGCGGCGCCCCACCACCCCTTCTCCGCAGTTGTCCCGGAGCGGCTGGTCGTAAAAGGCCTTCCGCTAGCCTCAGCCAGCGCAAGCTAACAACATGTAACCCTACACCTTTCCTCCTCCTCTCATTTCCTCTCCATCCATTCATTCCTCGGTCCTTTCTTTCCCTCCCTCGCGTCCCCATCTCGGTCTCTACGTCGGCCTGGCACCCCCACCCCCCGTCCCCCATCTCTCTAATCGATATCAAGGGACGGCTGCTCTGCTAGTCTGAAAGGCCAAGTCATTATGATTTATTTCCGCAGTGGTTAGATGGACCACATCTCATTTTTTCCCTCTTCCTTTAAAGAAAAAAAAAAACAAAACAAAACATTAATTCGCGTTTTCATCCGTTCCTTTATTCCACATTTTAATACAAATATCAACAGCACATAACCGCATGACTATAAATAACTCAAAAAGTTAGTCGTAAAACACGCTGCTGATTCCAATATGGGAAATAGGAATAGGGCAAATGACATTTTTTCAGATGCGCGAAAGATGGTTTCCTTGCATATAAGCTAAAGAAAATTTGTGAAGCTCACGGCCCCTTCATTTGTTAGGAGTTCACAGCGGTGTGATGTTTTTGTGTCGAGTTACGCGAATTTTTAACATGGTTGACCTTTCAATCTCCCACTGAATCCTTCCCTATATCAAATAATATGACATATAACCCTAATAGCACCCTTATCCCAAACCTAATCGCAAAGTTAACCTTATTACGAAAGCCAAACACAACCCTACTATTGAAGTTTATCCCTAGCAATGCTCCCTCTAAGATTCGTTGGTCTTCGTGCAAAGTAACAAAAAAAAAATTCGCGTGCAAAGTTGCACAGCATCCATTTTTAAAAAAAAAACAAAATTTGCTGGGCGGTATCTCTAAACTGCAGTGCGGCGACCCTCAGATATCTGCGCGACCACGTACCCGCACAGCTGAAAGGGAACATTGATCCCTAGTCATATCCCAAACTGCGACTCTAAACACAAACATTAAACCATAATCCTTACTCTAAACACAAACATTAAACCATAATCCTTAAACACAAACATTAAACCATAATCCTTACTCTAAACACAAACATTAAACCATAATCCTTACTCTAAACACAAACATTAAACCATAAGCCTTACTATAAACACAACTAACTTCAACCCGAAATACAAGCCAAAAACTGCAATCTTACCGACAACCTTACCCCCCCCCCCAGCCAACGAAAGTTGGAGAGGTAACACCAGATTACCAAGTTAAACCATGCGTGTTTGAAGGTGTTGGTGTGACAATGACAAGACTACAAGACCACTGGCTTTCCAAGACGCCAATGTCACTACGGCTGTTTTCGTAATGGCAGATAAGAGCCACATAATTTTGTATAACAGTGATAGCGAACCTATGCCACGCGTGCCACAGACGGCACGCAGAGCCTCACAAGCCGGCGCGCGACTTAAATATTACTTCCTTAAAACCAAACAACTTTGCTGGCACTTTGTGTTGGCTTTTTTTTTTTTTTTTCAAAACCATTTAACAACAATTTAAAGACAGAGCTGTTGTTTTGAATCTAAAAAAAAAAATAAAATAAAAAATTCATAATTGTTATTTTATTATTTTGTAAATTTATTCGCGAGGGAGTATGTACATCAAAGGACGCACTACAGCGAGGGAGTTTGTACATCCGGGGAGTGTGTAATCCATTGACTATGTACAGTGTACATCGCACAAAGAAACGAGGAAACCATAAAAAATTATATGAATTCTCACATCATCTTTGAAGATAACAAGTAACGCTTTAAGAAATAGTGAAATAAATTTAAATGAAATGCTTGACTAGCTGCCGTGATGAAACAATTACCTCTGCACCCCAGTAACTATGTTCACCGAGTCATTGAGCCATATCTCGTTTTATAGTTCTGTACACTCAGCTATCCACACGACCGAGAGCGACACACGCGGAAGAACCAATCCATAGCCCTGGAACACATGACAGATGTTTGCGACGTGACTACGCACTCTCAATTATAAACTCTGCAGTTTAAAAAAAAAACAATTACCCCCACCCCTCGATTCCCCGAACCCATTCTTTTTTTGTCGCAATTGTGGCAAATATTGTAGCAACTGCAGCAGGCTAAATATAACTTTCGCAATAAAGAAATAACGATGTGCGGTCATGCCAGTCATGCCGCGCAAGAACTATTCACTGGCTTTAAAAAAAAATTCTTCATTTTTTGCCTACCTGTTCCAATTTTTTATTTAAACAATTCACACAGTGATCGCTAGTAAAGCAAACCAGATAATTTAAAGAGAATACAACTATTTAATTTAAAGTATGCGTAATAATAGAATCTATATTGTTTTATTATTATTATTTTTTTAACGTCTTTATCATTTCTCTGTATCACTTAACGGACGGTGTGTATGTACGGACAGTGTGTGTACGGACAGTGTGTGTGTACGGACAGTGTGTGTGTACGGACAGTGTGTGTGTACGTATATATGTTTCCTCTTGAACGTTCTTTAAGTCGGTATGTCAATGCTCGTTCTTATAAATACCCGGTAAGAAAGTTACACCCTATTTTATATTGTCACATATGTTTTTATTCCTCGGAGCGTATGTTGCTTAAATCAAGTCCATTGTTGAAATCGGAATGTCCACTTTGTTGTCAACTTTCGGGACACATCTCTGTGGTCAGTCATCATGGCTTGGTGTTACGTGGAGACATGTTATTTAGTGGGCGGTAAAATAATGAAAATATGATGGAAATTATAGCTACTGAGAAACGTGAGATGAATATATGGAGAACACGCTCCAGACACAGAAGGTGACAGAGAGAGAGGGGGGGAGAAAGAGAGATAGAGAAGAAGGGAGAGGAGGGGGAATAGAGAAAGGAGTTGGGAGGAAGGGAGAGACAGATGGTAGAAGAAACATGTCGAAAATTTGATGAAAGGATTCACGCATGGACTTTATGTATCAAAAGTAAGGAAATAGTGAAATAGAAAATATCAGAGAGAGAGAGAGAGGGGGGGAGAGAGAAGAGAGAGAGAGAGAGAGAGAGAGAAATGGAGATAGTAAGATAAAAATTTGAAAAAGCGAAGAAAAAAAGAGTACACTGAAAAAGTTGAAACGGAACAGAGAAAAAAAAGTGGAAAGAGAGAAGAGGACAAAAATTAGAAAGAGAGATAAAGAGAGAAAGAGAGAGAGAAGTAGCCAAAGGGTACCAGGGAGATAGGGACATGAGGCAGAATGTAAAACTGGGAGGAGCCCATTGAGTGAGGCAGTCCATCAATGTAGTGGGGAGCTCTGGGGAAGAATAGTCCGTGAAACACGAGCGCCTTCACGGGGCGACCCACGTGACATATTCATTTCCTTGCTCATTTCCTAGCATCTATTTCAGGAGCCGTGCACGGCGCTTTAAAGGCCCTCTGGGGTTTAGGCTGACATGCGCAGGGTCCCCAGCCTTCGCTCAGGGCTGGGATTGTCATTATTTCACGAACAATGCAATAGACCTTCGACGTCCCCAAAACACTCTTTATTTTGATTTTAGTCTCCTGGAGATAATTGTGTTGATGTTTAACTGATGTATGTATTTTATGTGTTAGCATGGACCATAGGGCAGATATTCGGCTGACAGGGCACATAGCCGGCTAGTAGGGACATAGCCGGCTGGCAGGGCACATAGCCGGCTGGTAGGGCACATAGCCGGCTGGTAGGGCACATAGCCGGCTGGTAGGGCACAGCCGGCCGGTAGGGCACATAACCGGCTGGCACTAAAGAAGAAATTAAGCCATGATCATCACCAAACACAGTGACCACTAAATTTGAAAGAAAACGATTTTTAAAAAAATGAGATTAGGTGAGGTGTGTTTAAGGTAATGATTTAGATTAACGTGTACGTATATTATGTATTAGATTATCCTTTGATAAAAAATATGTTAAAAAAAAATAAATAAATAAAACCAGCAGTAACTGAATTGCTTCTGAATTTTAAAGTGTTTGCAATGAAGGAATGTGTGCTCTTGCACCCCTCTATTAGTTGAGAGGCAATAACATGTAAAATGTTGTGGAAAGGCAAGACATTAATGATGTCAATCATTTCTATTGCCCCCCCCCCAATAGGCAAGCACATCATCCTGATGATTATACGAATGGTTAAATGGATGTACAAGGGGATTGATGGCAAGCGGGCGTAGTAGAGGTTGGTAACTCGTTCTGAATTAACACAATGTCAGGAGTTAATCCCTGTGAATTACGCACGATCGGTTGGTTGAAACCTCATCAATAAGTCAACAGAGGCGTCGACTCAGTCAGTGGTAGAAGCTACAGGCCAAGGGTTTAGGGATCAGCAAGGCCTGATAACAGAAGTGAATGGGTAAATAATGAAACTGTATGCCAAAAGCTAATGGTCCAGTCTGTACTATTACATAGTCTATAGTAACCAAATAACAACACGCGAAAAACTTACAACAAACCATCATAGCCATTCATCTCAAACTCACGCCTCAAAAATGATATGGCATATGGGGCGCGAACTCCGCGACCCCTGGCAGACGTGATGTGAGGCCCAGGTGAGTGGAAGGAGACCCTTTCTAGGGCCTGGGATAGACGTGAAAGTCCGGTCCCGGGCAACACGTGCTCAGGTACACGTCATGTTTATACCAGACCGGGGGGGGGGAGGGAAGGGAAGGGAGAGATAACGGCAGACGCGAAATGGCAACAGTGAATATAGCCGGGTGATGGCCACGCGAGATAGGTCCAGTGCTACACGGGCAAACACCAGCGCGCCGTGCCTTACCACTACGGCCTTTTGTTCCTATCGGGGATATAAAGATCTTACAGTGTAAGCTACACATAAAACAAAGCACGGCGTCTCACACACTACAGCTACAGTGCTCCAGGAAGGTCGTGTTGGTGGAGTAGGGATTATGCAGGGAACAGATCCTCATAATTATTGAGGCAAGAGGGTTTACGGTATTACTAATTGGGATTAATAAATAAATGTTGACAGATATACATATCATAATGATTATACATTATATGGTTGATAAACATGATACCGAGTCTAAAACAACAACATGAGTAAAAGTGCTGGCTCAATCAGGATAATAACAAAAACACATAGCACGAAACATAGGAAAACAACTAAAAAACAAAACATAAAGCAACTTTAAACCAAAAACAGTTGTGACACAGTCAAAAGACATGTCAATCGATCAGCATCGACTTTAAAAAAACAACAACAAAAAAAACAACAAACACACTAGTTACTACTAACTACTCACCTTTGTGTACCTCTGAGCATAGGAGCCCGTGAGCAGCGAGTGAAAGATGATGATCGTCTCATCCAAGTCCCACACAAAAACACGCTAGTTACTACTAACTACTCACCTTTGTGTACCTCTGAGCATAGGAGCCCGTGAGCAGCGAGTGAAAGATGATGATCGTCTCATCCAAGTCCCACACAAAAACACGCTCCAAGTCCGACTCTGGGCCCGGCGACGGCTGGGTTCGACTCCTGCCCCTGGACCGTGACCCTCGCTGTCCTGGGGACGAGAGAAAACGACTTGATAGAATCGAAGACCTCGGGGTACAGATGTAGACATATATATGTATAAGCTGCGTACCATTAACACAGTCTTTCTGCAACAAGGGCGGACAAATATTGCAAGCGAACAATGATGATTTCATGTACATATACCCTTCGAGATTGAATCTTTCATACACATAATTGACATAATCAACAAGTGACAATATATATATATTAAAAACTAATTTCTCACACATCAGCGGTATATGCCACAAATGGAATGAAAAATGACGCCTGTCGCCATGATCCCATTGACGGAATAGAAATAAATACACTTACACCTAAAGTGGGGACGATTTCAGTTTGTTAGTGAGGGTCATAAAGAAATGTTACCCGGAAATTTAAACAATGGGGGTAGAGCATTGAAGAGGAGGAAATAACCAAAGCGATAGGAGTTGATTATTGAAAGTGAAGATATGAAACAAACACAGACTTCTGTGTGGGATGAGTCTAACCCCATACAGCATGTTGAACACATCGAAAATAAACGTTGATTCAACTAACGAACGGTGATTCAAAACGCGAAATGGCTTTTAATGAGCGGTTATTCGTGGCTGGAGCCTTTGGGCACTTAATTAAGATTAATCTTTAATCGAGAAACGTTACACATCTTATCCAAACTGTGTTTAATGGCAGGTACTAAATTCTAGCTGAAATATTCTTGCTCTGTGTGAATGTTTCTTATTAGGATATATTGAAATAAAGATGCAAGCTGTGGCTGATGGCAACTCAAGGAGGACAAATATTCCCCCCCCCCCTGTCCTCGAAAATCAAGTAGTTTTTAAAAAGATACAAGATTTAATTTAAAAAAACAAAACAAAGCAAAACAAAAAACAACGGAATAGTGATGCAAACTTTAGACCTTCCACCCCTCCAACCCCTCGAAGGAAATTGTTCACTTTTATGGCGAAAAGCACACAAAATGCACAGCTAACTACAACTGACTGTACAAAACATGAACGGCAGCAGAAGACGACCTAAAACAATTTAATTGCACACCAGAAGATTGCGCACTGCTATGAGGAAAAAAACAACAACAAACAAATAAATATCAACAACTGCAAAAAGTGTGACGGCACAGAGACAAAACGACAACCATGGACACCGATCACTGGACGCCACCATGGCTTACTTGGGCTATTACCATTTTCTTTAAGGGGTGGCGACGGGCTGGCCAGTGGGTTGTAGCTCACGTCTGGCGCTGTGGGGGAGGACAGGATGGAGAGAGTGAGTGCTGAGGAACAAACAAGTCAGTTTGGGGACAGCTTGTTGCAAACAACTAGAAAGGGGGGGGGCAGTTCTTCCAATCGAGACACCGCGTCTATGCTGGTGAAAGGACGCGATTTTACCAGCCCTATTCGCGTGGGTAGTTCTTTAAAAAATAATAGAATATGCGCCTTGTGTTTTTATTATGCAGGTAAAGCCAATCTCCCATTACCCACGCGCTTAAGGCTGAAAGTGGCCAGTGTGGGTCATCTAAGGTGCATGTTTCTTACTTTCTGCCTACGGGGCTTCAAGAAGCCCGATTTCATTTGATTGTTATCCTTTATACAGCGGCTAATTGAAACACTTACATCCTAATGGTATGAAATAGTGCATTGTGTTGAACAGCGGCTTGGTGTTGGTATATTTCAGTGGTGTAGCTGCAGTTAGTGATGGCGGGTTAGTGGCTTTCCCATCTTTCTGCAACAACGACCTCCCCACCCCAGACCACAAGGCATTTGGTCTGAAATAAGTACTCGCATTTCTATACATATTTTTAAACAACTGAACATCTAGCATGTCTTATCCTCCTATCGAACATTACGATCATACAAACGATGCGACATCCCCAAGTCAGGCTCAACAAACAAAGAACGACCCTGACAAGCGGAGTGGCTGGCTTGTGGTCGCAGGTTTGATGAACAACCTCCCAGCGAGCAATGAATCGTTCCAATGCTTCGGTTACATCTGATAACAAATTACTTATCTTAAAAACGTCAAGCAAGTTCCTCCTAAGGGCAGACGATCAGAAACTCAACCCTCAAAAAGAAACAATGCAATCTCATGTGACAACAGAAACTTAAGTTGTTTTTTGTATCAGGTTACTTCAGAAACCAAGGGAATTAACCAAGAAACCAAGGCCATACAAAGGTTTTCATATCAGGGATTCTTCATGTATACATTTTTTTGTCGGGTCAAACAAAATATACAATAAAGACAAGGATTTTTTAAGCTTCATTTTTTTTCACCACATCACGGCTTTTTAGTCGAACATTTGTCCGTTAGGATGTGCCATCTTTACATTTCAATTCCATAACATGTTTTTATTTTATATACATATGCTTATTTTTTTATTAATTAATTATTTTGTGTGTGCTAATTTGGTGACTTATCGAATATAAGATTTCTCTTCCTCTATTCTATACACGTGCTACTTTAGTTAATTACGTACATTAAAAACATTTAATGCCGGTGTCACGATTTAACGCTAATTATTCTGTGTTGCACTTCTGGTTCAGATATCACAAGGCGCTATGTGATATTTAAGATAAAAACATTTCATCCCTTGAAGGTCCCCCCAAACCCGCTTGGGTTGATATCGGCATAATGCCAGGTGAGTGCACGAGCAGACAATACCAGAAATGTTATCAAAGTCTGGAGCACCATTTGTCTACAGTTTGTTTGAATTAAATATCGATGTTTGAGAAACAAGAAAAATAGTTTGGATTTGAGGGGGGGGGGGTAACCTACCGTGATCAAACAGAGGATGATAACAAAGGAAATTATTGGCAATGGGATATGGCATTCAGCCAATGGCCATTCTCGTTACTGTACGTTGCCAGCTTTTAAGCCAATGGCTAGTCTCATTAAGAGGGGACATACGATAGCCAAACGTCTGCGCTGCCCTCCAGACAGTAAACGAACGCCGCGGCCTGCCCGGTCTCAGAAGATGACGTAAAGGGGAGCGGGTGGGGTGGGGGCAATTTATAGAAAGAGCTGGGACCCAGTACTAGAAACTATATGGTTTTCAATTGATATACAATATAATATAAGTGCTCTGACATAATACACTTTTCGGGAATAGAGTCAAAGTACGTGTATTTTCATGTTTAATGAAGGCTTGCTTGCGCATGTGGCCAAAAACAGAGACTCTACAGGCGGAGGAAATTGTAATTGAAAGCAACTTTAGAGTTAGTGAAGGACGTTTGTGTGTGTATATATTAGCACGCTAATATATTATAATAGGAAAGTGATTCACCGAAATGGTGGAGATAAAATATTATATTGTCTTTTCTGTTACAGACGCTCCTTCTACACAGATGATGATTTCGCCCGACGCTTATCTATGGTTTGAGTCTAGTCCTGCATTCTTATTAGAGTTTTAAATGTCGGTAAAGAGTTGCTTGCTTTTCCTGGTTGCTTCGGGCAACCCAATGCACACCGAATTCCGGACAGGAAGAACGAGAATTTGTATGTGTTTCTTCTTGCACACGGAATAAGACAGGTTTAAAAAAAAAAACAAACTATTTAGTCTATGTAAGGGTTGTATTAAGTTAAGTTATCTTTGTGTTGTATTTCCAAAATTAGTATTAACTGCCTTATGTTATATTATTGCTACTTCAATGTTGGTTCTTCAATCCTCTTGTGTTTCAAGGTTTAATAATTTAACTAATGGTGTTATTCTAGTAAGTTTTGAAAATTCTCCAGAAATAAATCTTGAAGCTGCTTTGCCTTTCACCCAAGAATTTTCATGGTAATAAATAACTAATTTATGTACAGTTCACATAACTGCGAACTGGTTTTTACTAGATCTACGTCTTTTGTCCAAATCACTCGTACTTTTCCAACAACGCTACAGTTCTCACACTTGTACTCTTCGCACCACACGGAGGACATCTACTGAAACATTTGAAGGCACCAGTGGTTTCTTCCATCAAGGGAACTGACCGATATGGAATTTTAAAAAAATAATCGAAATAAAAATGGCTACGTCACACAAACGGAACTCGTGCGGAAAAGCACATTCAAATGATTGGAGGTAAAGACTGTAAAATAATCAACAAAATAATTCTGATTTTGTGAAAAATACTTTGGATGAACCATAGCCCGCAGCTTTCTTTATGTGGATTGTACCATCACATACACTGGGCTGTGGTTATTAAAATGTATGTACACAACGATTTTGAAGCATTCTTGGATGTGAAGTTAGTGCTTGGACGTATACAAAAATTCATCTTGATTACCTTGCATTCGTTGAGCCCCCACCCCCACCCCCGACACGTGTAAATATCTACATAGCTCCCCTACATAATCATACACCTAGATACACAGCACCTGCCACCACAGATGTGACACATTACTTAGGGCTGCAACATTTTCAGCGTCAACTCCGACTTAATAGTTGTCCTAGCCACGCAGGTTGTCTTTCTTCGTCTCTTACATTTCAGTTTGGGGTGGGGTTGGGGGGGGGTCTCCGTGCCTAATAGACTAATTGAGTTATAATTTTATACAGTTTGGATAAACCACACAGCCCGTAACAAGGTCTGTTTCAGAAGCGGATCCGGCAACAATCGATCTGAGGCGTCACTTAAAGTAGGCTTAAAGGGGCAGTGGCATTGTCCCCAGAATAAAAAGTTTAGGTTATGGCATGTTAAAGCACCTCCATCCGTCATCAGATAAACTCATTTCACCTTGAATTCACGTAACGATGAAATCAATCCATTCATCCCTGTGGCTCTACAGCCCATGTAGAGCTTGGGCCTGCCTCACGACCTCCTTCCACTTAGTCCTTATCAACGTAACGACGAAAAGTTCACTGAAATTTACGACCTAACTTTACTTATCAAGCTCCCAGCTCACACCCCACCCTCCCCCCAAACTACACAAAAACACACATTTTTTTTATCCTTCCGTGGACACCCCAAATCACTTACTATTCAAGCTAAACTATAATAGGCTCTCATTTCGGCAGTATTTCTCTCGGGCCATCGTGTCGTTTGTTCAACGAGTTTACGGTCTACTTGACATAGTTAGTGGTTTGATTGATAGGTTTTCTGGTTAGATTGATAGGTTTTCTGGTTAGACTGATAGGTTTTCTGGTTAGATTGATAGGTTTTCTGGTTAGACTGATAGGTTTTCTGGTTAGATTGATAGGTTTTCTGGTTAGATTGATAGGTTTTCTGGTTAGATTGATAGGTTTTCTGGTTTGATTGATAGGTTTTCTGGTTAGATTGATAGGTTTTCTGGTTTGATTGATAGGTTTTCTGGTTAGATTGATAGGTTTTCTGGTTAGATTGATAGGTTTTCTGGTTAGATTGATAGGTTTTCTGGTTAGATTGATAGGTTTTGTAGTTTGAGTGCTAGGTTTTTGGTTAATTTGGTCGAGTTTGTTGGCTTTTATCGGCAGTTCGATGTATATTGCATTGTAGCGATTTTCCGACAGTTTGAAAACAACTGTGCCGAAAAGAATTTTTGATATTCTCATGAATCATCAACTAAACATCTCATTTTCTGCCATGACGTGTACTTAAGGATCGCGAT
The DNA here is from genome assembly GCA_002072015.1 of Radix auricularia. Classification (NCBI taxonomy): domain Eukaryota; kingdom Metazoa; phylum Mollusca; class Gastropoda; family Lymnaeidae; genus Radix; species Radix auricularia. The sequence goes on along the minus strand of MUZC01002350.1, from coordinate 645,805 downwards.
TTGGAAGTCAGCTAAAGGAGACGCGGGTGACGTCTTTACAAATATCATGATACAAAAATATGGATTCATTGAAATAGCGACTCAAATAGGAAAATTAATAAAGTCATTAAAACATTGATCACAATGAATATTACCACATGGATAGCTATTCCAAAATATACTTAATTGAATAACATTAAAATTATTGAAACAACAGGAAGAGGAAATATTTTTGGGGTAAAATCCACTGGCTTTTACATTTAAATCAATATGTTAATACAATTTATTTACACTATTTTCTCAAGCAATTCGCATCAGCTTTGTGACACAGCTTTATGTAAAATATATTTTTTTAATCAAGAAGGGAACAAAAAAAAAATAATTAAATAACATCTGTGTACCTGTTTCTGTTTCTTGCTTGCAGGGGCCCCTCATGGTCTCGGGGCCCCCGGGACGGGCCCAGTCTGCCCGGGCGGAAGCTACGCCACTGACTGGAGAGTTCAAAAACTTTCAACAATGAGACCTCCCTCTGCAGCACACATCCCCACCCCCACTTTTCAACAACATATGTCACATCTTTAGCGACTTGCCTCTAAGAGACTTGGTCACACATTGAAATTCAAACGCACGTCAATTAGCTCGTATCACGTGACTAATTCCAGAATCCTGTTTCCTATTATCAAATATATATATTGCTATTTTCTAAATAAATATTTTTGTTGAACAGGCCATTGGGTCGGTCCTCTACTGTATTAAATTATTTTCTAAAAGGGCGGAAGATGCAAATGAAGATTATCGCTGATTCCCGCTACGTCGTTTTGAATCCATAAATGCATAGTAAGTATTCCGTACAAGTGGAGAGTGCAAAGACAGCTGGTGAGACGTTTCCACGCGGCACTTTCATGGTCGTTAACTCGACAGTGTGTTTGTTATTGGACTTGATTAAGGGGTCTCCGGCAATGTCGGGTCGCGACCCGGCACAGGGACAATAAATTCATTATCTGGTCGCCGTAAGAGCCCCTTTACATCATCAATACCCTACCACCACACTCATCCAAATGTTAAAAAAAAAAAATAATTGAAATACTAGTTTAAATTAACCGTGTTCTATAGATAAGCTAGTCTTTGACTTTGTGATTAGTTGTCAAACTATATCTCATAAGTTTGTTATCAAGCTATGGTTTTTTAATTAACCAGAAAAGTGTAGAACGCCTTATATAAATTAATTCTTGGTAAGGAATGCTCCTTTATTTTTGACGAGTCCATAACTTCACTCTAATATACGAACACTGAAGAAATCATCATTCGTTGTGAAACAATGAGGCCGAAATAGGGCAATTGAGAAGTACTAATAAAGTTAAATATACAAATATTTGGGGCAGTTCCAAGAAGGTATTCAATTTAGCCCGTGATACAGCAGGCTGTGTCAATAACCAAATAAACTCTCTAAAACATTTTTCATTTATGTAAGCATATATTTTCGAGATATCTTTGTTTCCAATACAATAAAATATTTATGATACATATAAACTATAACTTTTATTCTATCACCTCAATTTTTAAAACCCATATATGATCCCATTATTTATAACGTATAATTTCTTATAAAGCACAGAATATAAAAGGAAGAAAAGAATTGTTATTGAAGCTATGCTCTTTAAAAATATTTTTAAATATCCACGAATATCAATTTCATTTATTTAAAAAAAAACCCCAATAAATAGACACAGGGTGATATTTAAAACATAACTAAGAAAGAGCTGAAACGATATTTTTGCTTGTTTTATATTACATGCTTGAATTTTATTAGCATAAAATATCATAGTTGATCCTGTCACTTTGTAAGTTTGAGCTCCTGTGATAATGAGACCACCATCCATCGACCCGTCTGTTTTCCCACCATGCCATTTCCCTACCCTATACCCATATATGAGATGTTCGCTTAATGAAACTATTGTGTAACATTGAAGGTATTGGGGGTTCGGAATATTTATTTATTAAAAGTTAATACGGCATAATCATCATGCCTTTACAGGGAACCACTCCAAATCTGAACACCACAAAATTTCTCATTTTAAACTTTTTATGAACAACTTATATAAACATATATAAACTTATATAAACTTACATAAACTTATATAAACGTACATCAACTTACATAAAATCATATAAACTTATATAAACATACATAAACTTATATAGTAGAAACCATTTTAAAGACATCTGATATAACAATATTCTCACCAGAACATACAGGTCCCCCCTCCCAGGTTAACAATAATTTCCCACATCTTATAAACCAATTAAGACAAAATGGTGTACCCTAACTAATCAACTGATGCCTACAAGGCCCTCCGTGTACATTTACTGTTAGCTGGCGGATGATGGCCTTAAACCTCGGGGAAGACCTTTCTTATTAAATGTTTACCAATAATGGATCAGATCTGAACAGGCTTGGCCGAGCCTGACCATGACTACTGACCTGAAACGTTAGCCGCTGTGGTGGGTGTGGGGGTGTCGATGAGCTGGTAGGTCTGTGTTGAAGGCACTGAGGTTGTGGGTGTGATGGCTCCGGTGGTGGTCAGGTAAGGGTAGTTGTTGTAGTAGTCGGCGGCGGTGCTACCGTAGCCTCCATAAAAACCGTTGTCCTGTCAACATACGGGAGGGGTGGGGTGGGAGGGGGTGCAGGGCATGGCCGTCGTTAACATCACATTAATCTTAAATAAATGTTAATAGAGGGCGTATGATAATCTAACAGGCAAATATGAGAATTAAGTTTGTCTTATTCAGATGCATGACTTTAAACAAAATAGGAGGAAGGGGGCTTTTAAAGCTGAATTAAATCAGAAATAAGAATATACAATATATATAGAATATATATAAGAATATAAGAATATACTTACATAGGAGGGGACCGTGTTTGCCGAGCCATATGCTAAGCCACCAGCAGCACCTGAGGAAAGTGGAAGCAGAACAGTATTACTGATGGTTACTGCAGACAAAAATCTCATTTTCAAACAGTGTTGCGAACTCAAGGTGCCAATTTAACCCTGGCAGGAGCAAAAATAAGATTCCCAAATAAGACTAAAAATTCCAACGTGCATTAAATTCATTTAAACGTGTTGGCGAAGCCTGGAAAAACCTAGCCAAGAGGTAAAAAAAAAACCTAGATCAGAAATTAATAAAAAAAACCTAGACACGCTAACAATAAACAAACATGACGTCACAAATAGCGCGGAAAAAACATAGCCAACGCGTTAAAAAACAACATAGATCCAAAATAAAAAACCTAGACACGCTAAAAATAAACAAATATGACCCCCGGCCTAAAAAAGGTATTTCTTATTAGAAAATGAGCATGTTTTAAAACATTTTATTTTTTTGTCATTCAAGTGTGAGGGCCAATTTCTAAAATATTCATAAATTCCCATTTCTATAAGTTGGGTTAAAATAATTTCAACGATTTGGGAAATTTCTCAGGAGTTCGCAACACTGTTTTCAAAATGAAAATATCGCGTTATATTTTATAAACTTATAAACATGGCGTTAGAAACGACCCGTTAGGAACAAGCACGGAAATAAGTCCACATTGTGTGGAAACATAGCGCTGACCAGAAAGGTAGTGCAATAAATCTACGACTTTATACAGTTGCTACGTTACCAAAATCGACTGTCATTTAACTGGCATGGTGTTTTGACGGGTTGTAGTCAGGGCCGTCATAAAGGACAGGCCCGTTGGGCATTTTCCCAGGCGCCAAACAGCATAAGGCCCTATGGAAATATGTTTTTTCATATAAACTATGTATATTTAGTTGTTTGTTCTGCGGGGGGGGGGGGGGGGGGGAGCGCTTGCTTTCCTTGTCCAGGGGCCGCCAATATTTCTTTGCCCCGGGCCAAAAAAGGTGTAAGGACGGCTCTGGTTGTAGTGTCCGTTGTGTTGAGTTCGCTTCACCGCTTCACGTACCTGTGTAATAGTTCTGTGCGGTAGGTGTGAGCTGCGGGTAGCCGGTCATGTATGACGGGGAGACCACCTGATTACTGGGCTGACTCTTGATCTTGGCAGCCACTGAAACATATCAAAGTAAGGAGAAGTTGAACAATATAAAAAAAAATTAAAACATTCACGAGAGAATGTTCAAGTGTGAGACAAATAAAGGGAGACACGTGAAAGTAACAGTGTTTATTTTTCGAATATAACATGTATTATTATATTATTTATGTAAGAGCAACAAAGCGCTCCAAGGACGTTCCACCGTCGTTTTGGTGGCATGTTGTCTAGGAGTTATTAGCAGATGTGACACACTTCAAGACGGGAACACATTACTGAATGGTGACAAAAGTACTGCACCAAAAATAACTCGTTTTGAATGTCCGCGTAAATTTGTTCAATATGTAAATGAGATTTACTTTTTCTCCACTAGTGATTGGCTATACGAGTATGTTGGAGTTTGAGGGACCAATTGCTAGGGCCAGTGTAGGTGATATGTTTGACATTGTTAGGGCCAGTGTAGGTGATATGTTTGACATTATTAGGGCCAGTGTAGGTGATATGCTGGACATAAAGGATAAGTGTGAGTGATGAGTTGAGTGTATGTGTGTGTGTGAGTGTGTGTGATATTTGAGAATGGTGGGTGGTAAGAGAACGACCCCTGACATGGAGATCACAACAAATGCTTCGACTCTGAGGGGCTTGCAACCATTGGGATGATCATGGCATGAGTTATATTTGCTATGTTAGAATAAAATGTCTATAGGGACGCCTATAGATACTGGCAGTTTAGGTGAGATTACATTTTGTTTATCATATGATGCCATGTATCTAGTCTAATGCTATATTTTGTTTATCACAGGATTACATAGATCTAGTCTAATATTATACATTGTTTACTATAAGATTACATGGCTCTAATCTAATGTTATATTTGTTTACCATAGGATTACATAGATCTAGTCGAATCTAGTCTAAGAGTATATATTTTTACTATAGGATTACATGGATCTAGTCGAATCTAGTCTAAGAGTATATATTTTTACTATAGGATTACATGGATCTAGTTGTTATAATTTGCTTCAATAAAAAATGTCTTAAAAGACTATGTCCAAAATCAATGTAGGCATTTCATGTCTTGAAAAAGCAATCTATCAAACGGTGCAGAACGTGTGCATAAACTAGGGAACAAGAAACACTGTAAGAGTTAAGACATCGGTTCCCAGCCTGTGGGTCGCGACGTGCTTTCTGTTGGTCGTTAAAACTGTCGACGAAAAATAGTCACTTTAATGCACATTAGCTCTATTTTGTAAAAAACTTTATTGAAAATTAATTATTTAAATTTTAGGGGATTGTGGGTAGCTTGGCTTTTATAAAATGGGTTTGCCGCACAAAAAGGTTGGGAACCACTGAGATAAGGTATGGCCTAAAATTTAGTTCGTGTAGAACCCAACCATCGTTCAACGCTTTCTTCCGGTGCCCGGTATAGATGTACACCACCCCAAGCCCCTTTTTCTGATAAACATGAAAATTTCATAGTGCTAATTTAACAGCCCTTCCTGGAATATAAATTTCCCAGTCCCTTTCCCATTTACGTGTGCTCACCGCCAAACCTAGTTTGCACTACATAATTATGTCCCAAAGACATCCAAGGAGAATTGGGGGGGGGGGGGGGGGTGGTGGCGACCGCGCGACTCCACTGGAAAGCACAGGGGAAGTCACTCTTTCATTAGCGCCCCAGTTTTGCTGTTACGCCCGCGTTATGGTGGGGGATAAAAAGGATGAAAATAACAGGATTACCGCCCTAGCATTTGGTTAAGCAAGCTAAAGTCCCGCGGGGATTTCTTTCTCTTTTATAGGGAAAATAATAAGATTGCTTGATCTTTAGCTAAAGAGATTCCACGGGTAGGCCGAGTCGAACTGGTCTCCGGGGACCGAAGGATGGCGCCCGCCAGGGGAAATAAACAAGATTAGTAGCTGGGGGTCTATATGGGAGATAACTGTTTATTAATTGGGGCGGCTCTCATTAGCGGATAACACATTTTAAAAAAAAAGTTAATCTAAAATATTCTGCTAAAGGTCTGCGAACAATAAACTAAAATCTAAAGGGTTAAATTGTGGGTGGCAAGAGAGTACCGATAACAATCAGGCGCCCGCTCGCATTCGATGCGTCATGCTTTGTAAGTACGACATGCGCACCATTGAAGGGCCATGTTACATTCAGCACATTGAATTGGTGCGCAACTCTGGGATCACCACCCTTATTCCGTAGAGGGGTACATTTCATCAGCGTGCTACCACAGGGTGGTCTGTACCATATATAAAAAATAAAATAATGATAATTTTAAAAATTTAAAAAAAAGAAAAAAAGAACTTCAACAAATTCCATTACGAGAGTGTCGTGAAATAAAAACTGCGCACCGTCGGTGTGACAGACATCCCGTGGGGCGTTACAATCCAACACGATTGGATGTAAAACGTTGAGGATCCTGAAAGGCACCGCGCACATAACATGTGAACATTTGACAACATTAAGCCGAAGACACCGCTTTGTTTCAGCGCTCAAAGTATAATTAGAAATCTCACAGCTATGGGCCAAGTGACAGCTTGATGGTCAACTATCAATGTACATTTGTAAGGGGGGCTGCAGGGTGGTCAAAATATTTTGGACTTTGCTGTTTCTCTATGACGTCACATCATTTTTTAAAAAAACTTTGGAGAAAAATCTGCTACATGAATGAAAACTCAAATTTTTACTTTCAAATTTATTTTATTTTCATCTGTTAAGTTTGAAGAACTTAGCCTATGTTTTAAACGTCGGATAAAATTGAACCTTTTGTCTTTTCTCGCTCCTGGATTCCATCTCACTGACCACGAGGATATATACCAGTCTTTTAGTCTCAGGCTTTGATAGCGGGTCCCTTTGTATTAAAGCATCTTTAATAAAGATCCTCTTTTGACTATTGGTGTACACCTCTGCTTGCGTACAAAAATGGTAATGTAGATAGTTGTGCTCATCTCTGTTTATGTACATCTTTGTTGACATATTGTGTTTTAGTACAGGTCTTTTACACGCATGTTTGCATATCTGTTATTTAACCACGTTGTTGGTGTACACCTATGTTCCTTAAACTGCTGATAGAGTATCTAATTGTATTTATTGTCTCCGTTAATGTACAACTTTGCTGATGTCCACTTGATGTACATCTCTGTTTGCGTACACGCTTGGCGCTATGCAGCTCTCATAAAATTCACGGGCCGACGACCATACAACACTAGCAAGGGCCGACCACCATAAATCACTGGCCAGGAACGACCACCCTACAACACTGGCCAGGGCCGACCACCCTTAAACACTGGCCAGGGACGACCACACTAAAACACTGGCCAGGGACGACCACACTAGAACACTGGCCAGGGACGACCACACTAGAACACTGGCCAGGGACGACCACACTAGAACACTGGCCAGGGCCAACCATCCTCCAACAATGGCCAGAACCGACAAACCTACAACACTGGCCAGGGCGGACCACCCTACAACACGGCCCGCCGTCAGCACAACGCGGCCCACCAACGACTGTTAAATGTTTTAACACTGGAGTGCAAAAACACGCCGGCGCCCGATTTAACACCGGCCCTAAAACTGCGCCCGAATCCACAACCGGTTCATCGCATCCGCCATTTTAGTTTTATTTCCATTTTCTTTCAATTAAAACGGCCTTCCCGAGGAGCCTTGGCCAACTTTAAATGTCTGATGACAGCCCGAGATTGAGGACATGTTTTGACAGACACCCTCGGCGCCTCGTCCTTAGAAGTCCTTAGGTGTTGAGACGGGGCGACAGTCAACTTGGGCCCCCATCCATGAAGGCAAGCCGCCGCGACAACGCCGCCCCACGGTGCCACGGCCCATTGTCCCCGGGCCGGAGAGGACATTCACTCGAGAACCGCCGCCATTCAATGTATAATGGATTATACGCTGATCAACTGGATAATGAATTATATTATGGTTGACATCAGATAGTTTAGTTGCATTCAGGCCGCGCGACGCCATTTATCTATGATACTATCGCTTGGGCTTTTGGAGTGTTTTTTTAAAAAAAAGTTTTGTTTAAATATTTTTTTTTTAAAGCGTAGGTCTAATAGGAAAACCTAGGGAAGCTCTAAACAAGGAGATTTCCGGTATTCGTAAACTGACTTTGGAAACATTGAAGCTAGATCTAGTCGTACTACATCGCCATGATATAAATATAGCACGTTTCTTGCTGCGTCGACAAAATTCTAAGTCTAATCTTTATCTGCACAAACGCTTATATGAACACGGAAGAAGTGATAATAATATAATAATAATAATCAGACCATGGCGGCCTATGGGGCAAGTGAAGTAGCGTTCACAAGTTTCATTTAGCCACCACTAACGTGCAAGGGATTGTGTGGCTAGCACAATACACAAGGTCTTGCCAGCACCGAGGATGGAACCCGTGACTCTCTTCTGCATCGGTTGACTGTCCGGCACGCTAAGCTAGACCACCGCGCCCCGGAATATAGTTATGTCGGAACACAATTATTAAAGTATGTGTTAACAAGGAGATTGCTCGGAAAGCAAGGAATCCTTGGACAGTCAAGAGGGCTTGATTTCTCTTTCTTAGCGGCAAGTCTGAATAGCATGAGTTCCTGGGAAAAGTTGGTACGTGGCGAACAGGCGTTTGGTTGGCAATCCCTTAAGTACGACCATGGAAGAAATACCATCGATTGCTATAAAAGCTCAAACGCTGTTGTATTATAAAGCAATAGCAACAACTGCCATAAGTTGTCAACAAGAACGATCTCATTCAAAGTAGCTCTACTTCTTTTGGGCAACAAGCTCTATTCCGAGAATAAGCAGCCGTGACACGACCCAGTATATATTGAACTATAAACACTGTAATGCCTATTGTATGTTTCATGTTGACAGAGTTCTAGTTTATAGACGGTTGTCATACGCATTTCATTTCAAGTGGAATCGAACCACCAAAATATGTCAAGAAATCATACTATAGCTATCGCATAAAAAGTATCGAAAAACTGAGTGATGACGAGGAAAACACCTGTGATATCTTTGTGAGGGAAACAAAGCTATGTAATTACAGACATTTTAGAAGAGATAGCATAAGAAAAAACAACATTTTCAGGCGAGAGAATAAAACTCCGAATATAATATATAATATTAGGCCTGACATCAGTGCCCACAACATATGCAGCAGTTTTAAAATCTACCAAAAATGTTAGAAACGAGTAGGCCCCTTCATAAAAAGTAAATAGCCAACACCATTGTTGTCGCCCTGGAGGCTGCCAAACCTTCGTTATTTTCATTTCAAATTGAAAACGTCCTGAGGTTTTTGATGGGGCAAAGCCACGCTCAGAGAAACCAGACAAGCTTCTGTCCTCTCCCGCCCAGGGCCAGCACACCTCATGCGGGGCCGTGTAATCCCAGCAATTATATACGCCAGTTGGAACTGACGCCGGAGGTGCTGCAGACCCGTCTCCATGCTGGGGGAGCCGACCGTGAAAACAGGGTTTGATTGGCTCCCCTCCCCTTCACCCACTACCCGCTCTCGGCATCTCGCCTTTGATCTGCGTCCTCGCGGGATGAATGGAAGAAAAACATACGTAAAATACGAGGCACGAAGTGAGATAACTAGTAGGAATGGGAGGCTTCACTTCAGGTGAGATTAATGCCAGAATGGGCGGGGAAGACGCTGGGTGGGGAAGACGTATATTTGAAGTGATTAATGACGCGAGCTCGGACCCTCATGAAGACCAGGGTCATAGATTATTCTAATAATGGGAACGTTGGCAACTAATGAGGGATGACATCGAACGTGGGAAGCAAGTGTCTTTACAATAAATGATGTGATACTTTATGACACCATTGGTCGGCAGTGAAATGTTTTGAAGGGATCCTCAAATAAAAAAGAGGGCTGACGTGTTTTCCAAATTCATGTATGGCATAAAATTTTTGTTAAGAGCAGCTTTTAAAAAATTATTTGACAGTCATATGATGTGATCTGTTTCAATTATATTTGACAGTCATATGATGTGATCTGTTTCAATTCCTCTAGAAACAGATAAACACATTATGGCAATGAAAATACTGTGCTAATAATTTTTTTTTTTTTAAAAATGAAAGACAAATTTTGATGGCAAAAAATTTCAGCTGGTGGCGTCTCAATGCGGTAGGAGTTTCAACATCAGCCTTGACCTTGCACTGACCAGCATTCGATTTGTGTTCCTTTAACAACACGTGAATTGTGATGAAGATGAAACACCTGCCCATCTGCTACTAACGTACCTTTGATGTGACGGTTTGGGCTGTCTGGTGCGGACCACCGACCCCCCTTCCATGCTTTACCTCCTCCTGTACAGATATCACCCGCCACAACTCACACAAACGTTTGCTGGGGCTGGTGGTGGTACGAATACACGCCGTGCGCTCCTTTGGGGCGAGCACTCCCAGAGCAGTGCGACGGACTGTTCATAATCATAAGTGACAGCCTAACAGGGCAGATCCATTCCGGGCCAACGCCAGCCCCAACTAAATGTGTTTTTGACAAACCTACGGAATGTTAGTTGTGGCAGGGCTAAAGGTAGATTTTTGGATTGAGTGGAAGGTTATTGTGGGGGGGGGGAGGGTTGTTGGCCGCTTTGGAATGGGTTTTTAGCAAGCCTAGAGGGTTGAGCACGATGGGTTATGAAGAGAAAAAAAATTGGAATAAAGACATTGAAAGATCTTAGGATGGAGGTATTAAAAGATTTTGGGAGAGAGGTATTCAAAGATCTTGGGATGGAGGTATTCAAAGATCTTGGGATGGATGTATTTAAAGATGTTGGGATGGAGGTATTCAAAGATCTTGGGATGGAGGTATTCAAAAATCTTGGGATGGATGTATTCAAAGATCTTGGGATGGAGGTATTCAAAGATCTTGGGATGGAGGTATTCAAAGATCTTGGGATGGAGGTATTCAAAGATCTTTCCTGAACGTCTACGACCTATGATCTATATTTAATGATCGTCACCTTCAGCGATGAGTGTGAACATTTTCTGATTTCATTCAAGCACCACACTTAATACAGTTAATATAATTACAGTTATTACAAGGACTGTAGTCTGTTTCTATTTCAGATGTCTTGGATTGGACAAAACTCTAATAGTATTAGTAAAACGTCAAGCACTCGGTCCAAGTAGAAATGCATAAAAAGTGACATTTGTGGTCTTAAAAACTAAGAGAGTTCATCGGCTTGTTCAAAGTTATCAACCAGTCTACAAAATAATAAGTTTTTATGGTAGCAACGGCAGTAAGGTTCAAGCATTATTATACATAAAGAGGCAATGGGTTGCATGCTAATAAAGAATTATTTTAATGATGAAATACATCGGGCTATGTGTGTGTGTGTGTGTGTGTGGAGGGGGGGAGTGTGATGGGTGGGAGGGAAGGGGGCATAAAAGGAATCAAGATATTAGAGCTCTGTTTGCTGTAGATTTAGTCAAGGCATGTTTTGACGGATGGAGTAAGGGACTTAATTTGACGGATGAAGCTAAGGGGAAGGATTTTAACGATAATTATAGGGACATTGCATGTTTTAATGGATGTAAGACTTACGCTGTAAGTACATCAGATGGATTTGAGTCGTTGAGTACAAAAATGTCATCTAAAGAGACACGTGAATGTTGTTGGACCAGTAAATTTTAAATAACGTACTAAACCTCTGCATTCTCCTTAAACATTTTCGGATTTTAAATAAACCTTCAAAACTGACGGAAGTTTTCATACAAATATTATTCAGCTGAAATTACAATGTAGATAATTTTAGCATAGTTTTTATAATTGTCACCTTTATCTGAATACCGTGTATTAAATTATCAGAAAATGTAGAGACAAATAGAGAAAAAATTAAATTTCATTTCCATATTGAACAATTTTATGCGGACGTTCGAAAAGAGTTATTTTTCCAAGTCCCCCCCTCCATTTTAGCCTACTGTTTTATACATAGCGCTGCGAACCATTACAAACGAACGAACATACATAGTAAATTATATATATTGGGTTAAAAAAGACCTGTATATATTAGAATAATAAATTAAAGTGATATATTCCATGATGTAAGAGTTTGGCTCAATGCAACTGCCAATATCATTTACTGACGGAGCCGAGAGCTAAGAGAGTGACGGAGCCGAGAGCTAAGAGAGTGACGGAGCCGAGAGCTAAGAGAGTGACGGAGCCGAGAGCTAAGAGAGGTCACTTACATGCTTCTGTGCCGTAGGAGGACTGCAGCATGTGATATGGGCTCTGGCTGCCCTGGTGGTACCCCGGGTACCCGGCGGCCTGCATGAAGCTGCTGGCGTTCTGCCCATGTCCCATGTAGACGCTCATGGCTGCGTCGGTCACGGGGCCCGTCTGGCTGTCGGGGCGGGAGTCCTCGGTGCTAGAGGAGCTGCCGTCGAGCGAGGGTTGGCTGGAGGTCAAGGACGGCGGCTGATGGTGTTGTCCTGAAGACTCGTAGCTGCTGCCTATACTGGGAAGGTTTCTGGTGATACAAGGAAAAACAATTAATAGAAACGAGATTCATCGTTAGTTGAATGTCAAGTTAGGGTGTGTCAGACTAATTTAGTTAGTGCCGGAAGCACGTCCGCACTCCGGTCAGTGCATGATTAGCAGGTATGCTTAGTCCAGACTTGCATCTTCCTAAGATATTTTATCTAATGTGGGTGCTTATCGGCTGTAAGCGTCTTGTTTGGCAATTGGGTGGCCAGATTTTTGGGACTTAAACCATTTGTAAAAAAATATTAAATCAGACATCGTTGCATGGACATTTGAAGTAAAATTCTTACTGGTATTTAAGTCTATGGACTTCTACATGTAAGAAACTAATAAATGCATAGTGGTACTAAATATATTGAAAAAATCCTCATTAGCGGAAATTAAAGATTATTTAAACGATTAATCGTTAAACATTTTAAGCGATTAAAATTAATTCCAGGTCAGCTGGGGACTTTCTTAGCGTTAGTCATTTATCATTTTTATTGCGTGGCTCGATCCCACGCCCCTCAGCTTGTGAGGCGAGCGCACTATTGACTTCGCGACCCAGACGCAATTATGCTGAACAGATTTGTCATAGGCATTTATGATAAAATAGATAAGATTATTTATTCTTTAACCACACAAAATGGCGAGTGGACCTATAGTGAGTGGTCTCTATCCCCCGGGCCGCCAAAGGAACATTACCATATTTACATTTATATTTAAAGTGGTGTTGTTCTTTAAGGATTGTGCGTATTTTCCATACACAAAATAGGCAAAAGCTAATAACCAGTTTCGGCGGCACCCAATAGAAATAAGCTCAGGGTTCTAACTGATTTATAATTCTAGTAAATTAAAATATTAAATTTATTCATTTTCTGGGGAGTTTAAATGTATTTTATTTTAATGACTTACTTAAGTACACTTAATTTAAAACTATAACATCAAAACAATATAAAATACCCTTATAAAGAATCAATGCCACCGCCCCACCCCCCCCCCCCGGACAGTGGGTCACGGTAAAATAATTTAACTTCCACCGGCCCGCGGCAATAAAACGGTTGGGGACCACTGCTAAAGAGTGTTAATAATAGGAAAGAGGCAAAAAATGTTGGGTGGCACAATGTGGGATTGAGATAAGCACGAGGATTGTGGATCTTATCAGAAATAAAAACCTAAATGGTGTAAATGTAATGCTACGTATGTAGGTATTGGTGCATACGTGTGTGCGTGGATGGTGATTATTTATTTAACTACAGGAGGCAGCACAAAATTTAGCTCAGGCAATGGTATGTTATGGCGGAGAACGTCAAAGCTCGCTAGGAACTACAGGATGTAGCCCCATGACGGTGATTCGCGTATACTTTTGTCAAAAGTTGACTATAAAAAAAAAAAAAAAAATCCCCTGGAACACACATTTCATCATCCTTACATTTTTTGTATTGTTTTCTCGACGGCATTCACTCTATATTGTTGGGAAGTTTGTTTCGGTTCAGACATGGACTACATTTTTAATGGAAACTCAACCCCACATCACAGAATACACACTACTTTTTAATATCGTGGTCGGTCTGAATCAATACCACTACACGTGGAGAGGTTGCTCCCCCACCCCTACCCCCAACCCTTCTCTTCTTTTTTCAACATGTCAACGGATCTGAACATTGGACACCGGGACCAGAACAAGCAGAGTTGGGGAGGGAATCGATTTGACATTAGCATACATTTAAAACACAATATTTTCATATTATTTCGCCTTTATATGTGTGATATAGATTAGGATTTAGGATTCAACATAAAATTCTTTAGAGGATCCGCCAAAGAATGTAATCTAAAGTTTTAACGATAAATATATACATCAAAGTTTAGATCTTTAGAACGCAGTTGTAGCGATCTTACGCTAAAGATGAATAAAAACTGATACAGTATCGTTTGAAGGAACACAAATACCTTCGGAGTGCTGCTTAACTGCATTCAAGGTTTAAACACGCTTAGGGGTGGCAAACTAAATTCAACTCATATCTTTTCATGGCTGTAAAACTATTGAAAAGACAAAGACCGGTCATTTTTTAAGGTTTATGTTATGCCATTGCGACATAGACATACATGTATTATCTTCCGGATGAAATAAAAAAAATGTTGAGAAATAGATCTATAGATGATTACCCTTAAGTACAAATCTCCCCTAAACATTCACGCCGCGATTTTTTTCTGTACCCCTTCCAAACGCAACACACGGTATCAAACTCACAAGAATTTAGTTGAACACGGAAACCAACGCCAACGCAACACAGACGTTCGTTTCGGCGTTTTGTCAGAGCGGTGATCCACGAGGCTAGACTGGGGACGCCCCTGGAACAATAAGCGGTCCATTAGGGGCCGACCTGGCCATAATACTAGCGGCATCTGCTGGGCGGCCCCTCGACGTTTGTTTAATCTGCGGGGGCAAAAAGCATTCCGGCGGGCGAGCGTTGTGCTGACGTCGTGATCTACTAAGAACTCAGACAAGTGCACTGAGCTGGGGGACTAGGGGAGATTGACGAGCTTATTGTTTTTAACTTTCACAGACGTTTATACAAAAACTCTTGGGTCTCGTTCATAGGTGCTGAAGTCGACACAAAAATACACGGAGACTTTTGAATTATTTTAATTACCTTTGATGATAAAAGACGAAGAAAATTGTGTTGTCGAATCGCAATAAAAAAAACCATCAAAGAATTGTAGCATGCAGTTTATCCCCGCATCCAGTTAACACCACTTATAAAGTTTAAGGGACAAAGATGGAGTTGTAATAGTCAACGTCGTTGTATTCATGTATCGATGGACGTTGTATTCATGTATCGATGGAGGTTGTATTCATGTATCGATGGACGTTGTATTCATGTATCGTTGGATGTTTTATTTGTTTATCCAAGAAATTTCAATAAATTGAGACGAGATGCTCGCGATAAATTTCTATTTAAAGCTCTCCTCCAAATAAGGTGGTTAAGTAAAGATTGTTGTTTCTCTCAAATTTGTCAGGAATAGATCGCGTTAACAATGTTTAAATTATGACTGCCCCCAGCCCCTCCCTTCTCCCCCATCTTAATCAAGATAAACCCTATCTAAAATCGCTGTGAGCCCTGTGCAGTGTTTGCCACTTAGCTAAATCTATGAACAATGTTTGAACGGACACGGTGCTTTATCAGAAGAAAAAAAAAGTTTTAATGATTATAATAAACAATACTTTTTGTTCCGCTCTTCAGTATTAGAAAAAAAAAATATGACTCTGATATCAAAGTTATCTTTCACTGTCGTCGCCCACCACCCCGCCCCCCGGCTGGACTGAAAGTGTCGGGAGTATTCACAGCTAACAGAAGGCCTCTTCATGAATCCATTAGAGATTTACTACATGAGAGCAAACACAAACGTCCTCACCGGAGTCCTTCCCTTGAGGCCAGGGGAAAAATCAATGTTTGCCTACACTATGCTAACATACAGGCCTGCTTTCAGAGCTATGCATACACTTCCCACTCCCCCTCGCCCCACTCACCCCCCTCCGCCATTCTCTACATCTCCACTAACCCATTCACTCAGACACACTCAGTGAAAATCCAAGGGCACATAATTACATTTTGAAAAAAAAAAAGTTTGGTTAGGACCACAAAATTTCATGTTATGAGACAGTGGTTCTTAGTGGACAACTCTGTTGGACCCAAAACAACCGGAAGTGACGTGTGAAATATGAAGGGTGCCGGTAAAGCTGCCTTCGAACCATGTAAAGATGTAGAGCTAAGCGCAGTGCACACAAAACGTTAACAGATCAAGTACCACATTCACCGTGGGCCTTATATACGTCAATGACGTCGGATGGGTTCATCTCATAGAGATATATTTCACGTTCAATTTTGTCTTCTATGAACACCAAACACGTAATCTTTTAGGTAAACTGAAAAAAAAAATAATTAAAAAAAAAAATTAAAAAAATCTGTAGCTTTTGAGATCCCTGTTCCGAAATTAATGGACAAGTGGTTTGATTGACATATGACCTGATGCGTTTATTTCCCTTGGGAAAGGTTGTAAGGGGAGGGTGGGAGTATCAGTTTATCTCTATAACCCGGTTAAAAAAAACAATGACGACGGTAAAGCATAAACTTCCAACCTTGTAAAGAAAGCACTAATTATGAAAAACTAGAAATTACTTCGAGCATAATGTGGCTTGTACCTGGGCTAACAGCGCCATCTGGTGGGATGTTCCATACACTATTGTCTGAGAAAAGCACTCACCCACCGCCCTAACCCTAGTGGCTTAGTCCTAAATTCTACAGGTTCTTGAAATATTCAAGTTTCGTACATTAAAGGATTCAAAATTAATTGACACATCTTTTTATCTTCAATAAATAATGTTCTCTATACATGACAATTCATTAAAAAAACAGTCATTGATTACCTACACATGTACGGACCACTGAACAAATTCAAGCCAATACACTCTATTGATTCGGTACACTGTATTGAAATAATTTAGGATCAGCCCCTCTCTGTCTCTCTAACAGTCAAGGGAGTTATTTGAACAAGAAATAGTTGAACAGAGTGCTGCTGCCAGGCCACATGACCGCCGGAGCAGACGTGAAGTGTTGGCTTTGAAGTCAGAACTTCGGGGCTAGAGTTCATTTCAGAAGTCCTCGCGCGATCCGCTCGACAGGCTCTACATCCGTAATAACATCATCTTTCACTTGTTTTAATCAGAGCATTGTGTGCTGGATAGTGTGGGCAAACATTACGCCACTTGGATATCTCAGCGCTCTGGCTGTATTTTAGTTTGTTTTGAAAAGGGTTGAATTCAAACATTTATAATTAAACACGCATTTAGTCTTTGCAGAAGATTCTTGCATCCTTAGTTCTTGTTAGAACCGATTAGGTCTTTTAAAAATTTTTTTTACAGTGGTCACACATATTACGATTAAAATAATATATATATATATACATATATATAAAATGTGTTAAAAGTACAAATATGACGCATTTGCAAGAACTCCCATATGAGAGAAACTTTTTAAAATTATTTGTGTTTAGAGGAAGAGTGTAACAAATTTGAGGTTCCACAGAGATATGCGAATTTGAATTATTTGTGTGTTTCCCTACAGTTTTGGGTGAAAATAAATGTTCTCTCGACAAAAACCTTCAGCACTAACAACAAAAAACACTATACGAGATCTGCTCGTTTGTACCAAGGATAGTCAAAACAGGGTCAAGCTGAAAAAGGTACACTTGAGACGACAGCACTTAACACATTTGTGTCCATTTCCTCCAGTCCTTGATGACCTGCATAAGTAGAAGATAGCAAAGTATCCTCTTTGCAAGATCATCGCCCCTCAACATACATAGAATCCAGAAAGATCAAAACATTGACCGGGGGCCCTACACAACATAAAACATAGTAGTGACATTAGAATCTTAGAGGAAACATTGCCAAGCTGTAGTCATCCTATTCGGGGCTATTATTAACTGATACTGTTTTTTCATCAAATCCAAGTCCTTGACGCGCCCTGCATTCCGCACCCTGTTTTCCTCCACAGCCATTACAACATGGACAGCACAAGCCATGAACACTGGATTCACAACTAACCGATGGACAGCACAAGCCATGAACACTGGATTCACAACTAACCAATGGACAGCACAAGCCATGAACACTGGGTTCACAACTAACCAATGGACAGCACAAGCCATGAACACTGGATTCACAACTAACCGATGGACAGCACAAGCCATGAACACTGGATTCACAATTAACCAATGGACAGCACAAGCCATGAACACTGGGTTCACAACTAACCAATGGACAGCACAAGCCATGAACACTGGATTCACAACTAACCGATGGACAGCACAAGCCATGAACACTGGATTCACAACTAACCGATGGACAGCACAAGCCATGAACACTGGATTCACAACTAACCAATCAAACTCTCATACTCTCCCTTTTTTCTTTAAAAAATCCAAGCCAAATAGAAACTATTTCGATAAAGGAGGAGGATGAAATGTTAAAAAGAAAAGCAAAACAAACGTCCTTTACATATATAAGTGACCCTATCATCTAAAATTGTTTTCTAGCTGTTTATACTTACTTGAGAGCATTAGTCTGATGTTTATTTTTGAAATGAAATAAGAATACTCCAGAATTTTTTTTAGAGGAAAATGAAAAGTATATAAGACTTATTAAGCGATAATAGATTATAATAACTCAATGAGTCCTCAAGATGAGTTTTGTGAGGTCATTTACGCCCGGCCTGGCGGTCAGTATAACTAATAAGATCAGTACAAGGTCGGCTCACCCCAGGCGGCGAAGTCGGGTCGGGCAAGCCTAAGACGGGAGGTGGAGAGGAGTGTTGGAAGGCGGGGGGGGGGGGAGAGAGAAACGACGACATGCAATGTTTTCAGTTTAAAAGGCCGCGCCATTTACGTGGACAGCCTGGCATGGGGAAAAGGGCGGATTCGGCCACAGCGGAAAGAACTTCCGTTATTACTCGGGATTCTGTCGTCGGCTGGCGGGGGCTTCCCGTAAAAAACCGCGGGGTCCATTCAAATGTCTTCGTGACAGAAGCTTGTCAATATCCTCATGCACGAATGTCTTCCACGTTGGACGGCCGGCGTACACAGCGGGGGGATCGCCCTAATTGTCCGCCTACAGTGGTCGCCATGGTAACGAGCGACACACGGCGGTGGCCAAATGCGAAGAAGGAGCGCACCATGGGCGGGTATCTAGGACACAATGTGCAATGATGGACTTTCAGAATCTCAAGCCTTTGTGAAAGTGGAGAGGAAGCGAAGAATGGAGGAACATTATAGAAAGCGCAGGTTTTTTTAAAACAGACAAGAAAGACGGATAGGCAATTAGCCAGAGCTATACCTATTTTCAACCACACGTGTAATTAGGCTAGTTAGCGTTTGACTTAAGTATAGACATTCTTTTCAAATGGACGAGGCTGAGATTTAATGCATGTCTTTGGTTAAAGGAAAGTCCCCGATGAATGGCGAGCTATGGGGGTACTTTAACTCATCTAAATCCCCAGTCTGCATTTAACGCTCTAGGCGCAGGGTTTGTTCTTGAGACCACTCAGCCCTTTAAAATAGGTAACCCCAACTCCAGTTAGGGAAACAGTTCAGCACAAATATTTGATTGGTCGCCAAAGTTCATTTAATAGATTAGAACGCATCTTTGATTGGTCGGTCAAGTATATTGGAAAGCACCTTTGATTGATGCATTTTAAGATAAGTATTGGCAAATCTTTCTTTTAAAAGACATGTAAGAATTTGATATATAACTCATTTTGTAAAGCGTTCTAATAACCAGATGAAGGTCAAAGTCGACATTTAAAACAGGTTTTAAAAATTCACAGGGTAAAATAACGAATTTTTTTTTAATGCTCGGATTTCCGTTAATCCCGTAGAGCATTGAGATACACGGGATGTTACTTGCCGACACAGGCTATAGTACTAGCTGGAACAGTAAACCTATACTTGGACTTGGAACGATTCCTAATGTGTTAGAGCTGGGGTCGGAAACAATGTTACATTAAAGCTGCTGCGCAGATATCTGACCGACGCCACGCAACAGCTTAGAACTACTGCGCAGCAAATTTTGTAAACTATTGCATATATATATATATATATATATA
>MUZC01002350.1:603286-614966 GCA_002072015.1 Radix auricularia | reverse complement strand
GTAACAGAAAGTATGTGTCAAGTCAGGCAATAGGAAAGGTAACAGAAAGTATGTGTCAAGACACAGCCAATGGGAGAGGTAACAGAAAGTATGTGTCAAGACACAGACAACGGGAGAATTTAACAGAAGAAAGGTGGATGCGATTGTGTTTTGACATCGAAAAGTAAAAGGATGAGCCAAAAACATAACGTAATAAAGTGTGTCTGGGCTACTGACCTGACTCCGAGGAAGCCGGGCACATCAACCAAGACTGGCTCTGAGCGTAGCCTGCTGTCGTGGACCTGCTTGCCCCAGATGGAATGCCTGCAAACAGTTCATATAGAAACTCAATGGCCAACACTTTGCTCTCCTTGTCAGCGCCACCCACCCCAACCCTTGTTTCTTCCCGGTCCACGGCCTCTTCATTGTATCACATTAACCTATCGATCCCTGTCATTCGGTTGGTTCACTCATTGTTGCGACCCCGTTCCACCCCAAAGCCTTTAAATTGTCTGAATCAAAGATAATTTACTGTCATGATTTTTTTTAATATAAAAAAAAATAAAAATTAGTATTACATATATTAATTGCATTAGTTTCAAACTATAAAAACAGTCAGATTTCAATACATTAATTAAGCTATCATTACTTTATGATGATATTAAATCAGAACATGAAATGTGTATAGCAATATCAGTCTCACTACTCACTACCAATAACTATAACTCAAGACGTGTTCGTTGTATGACTAGAAAAACTTACAACGTTATTTACAACAACAACAACAAAATTCGTAGCCCAATATAAAAATTATTTTTTAATGAAAAAAAAAGTTAATATTAAAAATGCACCAAGGCACAATACTTCTGATTAACACAGACGGTCCCATTATCTTCCTACACAAAGCAAATGCAAATTATTTTGGGGGAAATCCTCTTTGTTATTACACAGTCGTTATCAGTGGTTCAATGGAGGCCAGCTCATTAGAAGCAGATGAATGCACATGTCTTCAATATATTCAGATCTTAACAAATATGAATTGTTACGGACCACCCCAAGGAGTTACCTACACTTCAAGAAACTAAATGAATGGTTCTATTATGTTTCACCGCTTAGAAACCTCTACGACTTTGGGTTCTAGTGTCGAGTGCCGGTCCATGGACCACAGCTTTTAAGTGGAAAGGAAGTAATCTATTGGTGTCTGCTGAGTCAGAGGGGCAGTCGTTAAAGCAGACAGTTATGACGAACCTGGAACTGAGCCATTGACTTGGTGATTTAAGTTGACGGAAGGGTCCAGCCTAGGACAGGGTGAGTCGAATCTCTCGGCTCCAGTCTGGTCAGCGCTCGGTGGTCTTTCGGTCTTCACGCTGCTGAAGAAAAGCACAACCTTCGGTAACATTTCAGAGTTAACACCGTGACTCATACATATACTTAGGACAACGCTATACATGGCAACAATAATAAAATGATAAGTGAGCAGGGTCAATGTACACGAAGAATATTTTTTTTAAACAGTTTGTGACTATTCTAAAAAAACTAAATATCCAAGTAAATGCTAAAAAAAAAGTCGTGGAAAGTTATTTTGTGGCCGTCACGGTTTGAAGGATGATCTCAAGTAATGGTTTTAATTAATTACCAATCTCCCACTTATCTCCATGTGATGTTATCATTCAGTCTGTTGATATTAGTCACATATTACCCGTTGGGTGCATGGCTAAATAAGCTACGGTCGGACGTAGCTAATTCGAACTCAAAGGGACCCGATTAAAAATTCGACTTACGGAGTTTTCGAGTTAGGGAAAATGGCGTAATGGGCGCAGATTAATCAATGAAAATGTTGATGTTGAGACAGGGGGGAGGGGGCAGCCATACCGGCGAGAAGGCTTGACAGGAAAAAGAGGCGGAGTCAGATGTTTTATATGAAAGGAAGCCACCTTGGCTTGACATACCGACACTTACAAAGCCCCCCACCCCCCAGACCTTTAGTCCCTCCAAAGTGGGAGAGATAACAGAAATATTTTTTTTCTTTTTTTAAAAAAGAGTCACTGCATGCAGCAAAGGAATGCGGAGTAGTTACCCTTCTTCCAGCCACTCATTTGTCTTGTCTTGGTCATTTTTTGTGTGTCTCAAAATAGACCTCCTACTTGCAAGAGTCGCTTAATCCTTTGTGGAATGCATTAAGGTAAAAATGTTTAAAACCATTTACAAATCTTCATTAAGAAAAACCGTACCGTCAACAATTGGTTCATCATACGTATCAGTTTACTGATCCCAATACATTAAAAATACATACATTAAAAATTAGAAACAACTTTACTTTAATTGCTACATAATTTGATACGGTAAAGCAATCTAGTTTTTAACCTTTTACCAACTGTTTTTATCATCAACACTAAAGCCCACACAGGTTTCTGATCTTCAACTGGACTCGACCGTAGGCCAATTGGGATAATCACCAAGTCGTGTCAAGTTACAAACAACAGGTCTTTCTTCTTTAAAAAACAACAACATCAAGAATGTTGATAAAGATGATGATAAATAAAATAAAGTACTTAAAATTTAAGCTCTGCATGAAAGGTGCAGCTTGATTCCAGTCGATCGTCTGTTAAGATACGATATATAATATTTTAACCGCATGGCAAATCATTCACACTCTAGGGACCTCAATGAGGCAAAGCTATAAAAGACCTAAGGAAGTCTTAGCTAGGATCCTGAAAATCTAAACCCTTTACTTGAATTAAACCAAAGTTTCTAAAGCGTTGTACCTCAGGTAGCAGCTAAGCCCATCAAGATTTAGAAACAAAATAGTAAACATATCAATATTCAATTTGAAACACTGATATCTTAAACATAACATGAATTGAAAAAATGTAATGGTACGCTACGTTATTCAGATTTTTTTTTTTTTTATTAACTTGGAAAGTGATTTTTTTTTTAAAAATGTGTGTTTGTAAGTGCAGAGTTGAGGGCCTTGGTAGTAGGAATAATCCGAATGTGTAATGGGTGAGAATTCCACTGTTTGAGGAAACAAAAAGAGAAAGATCTTTCGCCAAATGTTTTAGTGGGTGTCTTAGGAACGGAAAATAAATAAATGACGACACTAAACAACGCGGCCTTGAAATCTAGGGTAATGGGCTGGGGTGGGGGTTGTGGCGGTAGTACTCCTCCCAACCCAACACACGTAGCTGACATTTCAACACAACAATCACCATCACCCCCCCCCCCACACACACACACACACACAACAAGGCAATCAGTCCACACAAACGACTCCAGCTAATTACGCGCGACAATTGACGTATGACCAACGTCTGCACAAGGCCCTCCGGTGGCACGACTCCAACTGTTCCAGTGCCTGATATCTACCAAGATTTCCGGGGAAACAACCAGCCGTCAGTGACGTCATCGATTCGGCGAAGCTCGGATTCCAAATTTAAACTGCTTGCATGCGCTCCATAGATCGACGATTGCTATTTCCGACACATTCACTAGGTAACCAATTTGAAATTTTAAATTTTAAAAATGAAGGCTGCGCGTCTGTTATTCTACCTGTAAAAAATGTTTTCTTGGAAAAATGTCTCTTCTTCTTTGTCAACAAATAAGTTTTGATAATATGCTATGACACATGTTCTCAAATGAGCAATGTTGTGTTATTTGGCTTGTAACAAGTTATTGATACGTTCAAAATGTCATTATAACGATTTACTATGTTTTGCCAGGTAAAAAGAAATGTAAAAGACCTGGCCGCTGTTTGATGTTATTTTTTGAAAGATAATTGCAAAAAAAAAAAAAACTGTCTGATAAGTATAAGTCCTCAATTTCCCTTCATAAACACCTTCCAATCTGATTGGTTAAGTTCGACAACAAGTAAGTGTAACGTTAACAAACAGACTAAAACACTTATTTAAATTACATATGCATGGTACAATTTAATTGTGATCATTCATTAAGGAAGTAATATTTTCGTCGCGTGTCGACTTATGAGTCTCTGCGTGCACAGTGTAGCACGCGTGCCACAGGTTCGCCTTAGAGTTCAATTCAAAGTAAACAAAAATTAATGCACCCCCAACCCTCCCTGACTAAAACCAGCGAGTCCCCACCCCCGTGATACCGGCACGACCGTTTGTGATGTATTGAAATGCTAATGGATAATCATTTATCCACCATCTGGATCATCGCCACTTGGATAATTCCCCAAATGTTTAGTAATCTCTAAGATTTTAAAACGCCCATCTCATTGCGGGATTTAACATAATTAAGAGGAGACTACCGTAAAGCCCGTTTCGAAAAAAAAATGTTGGGGTAAATTAGAGTCGTAAACAAGTTAGTGTCTTGGTCAAGCTCAAAACTGACTCAAAATAACGTCAAAATATAAAGATCGGCGACAGGGTGTGACAGACAGACACACATACAGAAACACCACACACACACAAACAAAAGTAAAATTTAATTTTAAAAAATAAACAACAGCAACGGAATATAATATGAATGAATTTCTTGATGAAATTGGTTAACCTCAATACCCGGATGTTTTCATTATATTTTTTTTCCATTAAAAAACTAAAAGCCTATTGAGCAGCAGGGTCGTGATTTAAAATGAATAGGAACAAATGTCAATCATAATGACGATAACTTTCACAATAGTGCCTATCGTATTCTTGTCCCCACTTAGCCGTACAGGGCAGGGGTCGGGAAACCGTAGCTCGCGAGCATGATGTGCTTCTTTTGATAGCTGCATGTTTGCTCATATGGCGCTCAGAAAATTGCTCGATAATAAAATAAAAAAATTCAGACTCATTCGAGCAGTATATTAATTGCATAAAAAAAATAACATAACCGGGTTATTAAAAGAAATTTATTGTACTTTCGGTGTTGAAAAAACACTTCATACACACATTTACTTGAATTTTTAGTTTTAATCATAACGTTTGGCTCTCACAATATATGTGGTGTTTATGGCTCTCTTGGAAAAACATTTTCCCGGCTTCTGATTTAGATGGGTGTGTGTTTTGGCAGTAGATAAACTATATCTCTGTCCAATTTATGCAGCCTTCAACTTTCATGTTGGTAGTTGGAACATCCAAAAAATGTTTTTATTGTTGATGAAGCACTTCAATTGTTCCGTCAGTCAGTCAATCATATATTATTGCATTACTCATGGTTTGATTTCAATTACGTTGCAATAATCTTCAGTAAGAACTATGTTTATCACCTTCTAATTATTGAGGCTGGTTTTATTTTCAAAGACCAACATGCCAATTGTTTCATTTCCTCTATGTACATCCTACCAATACATAAGTTAGTTGGGGTAAGCTGTGGCAGGGAGGGATCAACAATAATACATACTACATACCCTGTTAGTTTTAGACACAATTAACATAAAAAATTTCAAGCTGAAGATCCGCTTTGATGCTACAGATATCTAAAGATAATTCAACTATTTTATCCCCTATCTACTGGGCTTATGTGGGGGATGGGGGAATCGATTTCTCGCGACGGCTTATTGGACTATATCTGAACGATAATGTGTAGGTAAAATTCGTAATCTTATCCCATTACAATTTATGTCAATTTTTTTTTAAAAAGTCATGAGCGTATGTGAATCCGAAATAAATCGTTTAGCTCCATAATTTATGCATTTTGACAAGACGTGACGATTTATTTGTAGATACATAAGTTAGGTATCCAAGAGAGGACAATTTCATTTGAGGCTGTCATTTCTTTAGATTGGCTCAGACAGAACTCACCAGTTGTTGGTATTATCCTTCTCCGATTTCGCACCGCGGGACCGCTTCACCTGTGGAAGACAAGAAACATGGATGTGAGAACCACTCCAAACAGAACGCACTTTTAAGCTGATAAAAGACGCACACATAAGGTTTATATATAAAAAGCATTGTTCGGCTTGTATAAAATAACTGAGCACACTCCATTTAATAGAAATCCCAGACGAAAAGCGGTGGCAATGAGCCTTCAATGAGGTCCCAGTCTTTCTAACGGTGGATATGCATCAAGTTTAATAGCTGCAACACGGGCTATATTAATATTAATTTGTATTTTACCGACCTGTCTTGCACATTACAAATTACGGCAGTAATATTTAGTTTATGTCATATATCTGGAGGGTTAGAGGCCATTGACATAAGCACTACTACAACCTACAGATTGATAAATTTTGGTAATAACTTACTAATAACTATATACGCTTTATTCCAAACGAATCCCCCCAGACGGCAGTTGATTGGTCATCCCAAATTGCGGCCACAAAATTTTACCAAAAGACGCAAACAAGCCCCCCATACGTTAACACAAAACTTACTATACCATTAAACAGACTTACTTCGAGTCAAAGTTATTCGTTAATGTTAAACATAGTTTCGTGACAGCCAACAAAAATCTCTTATGGCTTTTTATTTTCGTGTGTGGTGGTGCTTGCCGTCAGGGTCAAGATATTTTCGTTTGTGGTGGTGCTTTCCGTCAGGGTCAAGATATTTTCGTGTGTGGTGGTGCTTGCCGTCAGTGTCAATATATTTTTATTTTTATTTATTATTTCGTGGTTAGACATTTTTATGACATATACGTAGAAAACCGAGGTGTGAAACCTAGTCTCGAGGTAAATGAAAAATTACTCAATTCTATTTACTAATACAGCTAAACTTAAAACACATATAGAGCTTTATCTAGCATCCTTCCTTAACGTCTTTGTTTAATGAGGAGGGAGGGCGGCTGGAAACTTCAATTACTTCTAAAAAAATAAGCAATGTTATGCCACGATTGGGTGCTCTATTGAAGAGAGAATGTCAGAGTATAGAATTAACTTAATACCACATAAAGAAAATTACTCGATTTCGTTCCTCAGACTAAATCAACGTTTCTCAGACTAAATCAACGTTCCTCAGACTAAATCAACGTTTCTCAGACTAAATCAACGTTCCTTAGACGAAAATCAACGTTCCTCAGACTAAATCAATGTTTCTTAGACTAAATCAACGTTCCTTAGACGAAAATCAACGTTCCTCAGACTAAATCAATGTTTCTTAGACTAAATCAACGTTTCTTAGACTAAATCAACGTTTCTCAGACTAAATCAACGTTCCTTAGACTAAATCAACGTTCCTCAGACTAAATCAACGTTTCTCAGACTAAATCAACGTACCTTAGACGAAAATCAACGTTCCTTCGACTAAATCAATGTTTCTTAGACTAAATCAACGTTTCTTAGACTAAATCAACGTTCCTCAGACTAAATCAATGTTTCTTATGCTAAATCAACGTTTCTTAGACTAAATCAACGTTTCTTAGACTAAATAAACGTTCCTCGGACTAAATCAATGTTTCTTAGACTAAATCAACGTACCTTAGACTAAATCAATGTTTCTTAGACTAAATCAACGTCTCTTAGACTAAATCAATGTTCCTCGGACTAATTCAATGTTTCTTAGACTAAATCAACGTTTCTTAGACGAAAATCAACGTTCCTCAGACTAAATCAATGTTTCTTAGACTAAATCAACGTTTCTTAGACTAAATCAATGTTCCTCGGAATAAATCAATGTTTCTTAGACTAAATCAACGTTTCTTAGACTAAATCAACGTTTCTTAGACTAAATCTTAGACTAAATCAACGTTTCTTAGACTAAATCAACGTTTCTTAGACTAAATCAACGTTTCTTAGACTAAATCAACGTTTCTTAGACGAAAATCAACGTTCCTCAGACTAAATCAACTTTTCTTAGACTAAATCAACGTTTCTTAGACTAAATCAATGTTCCTCGGACTAAATCAATGTTTCTTAGACTAAATCAACGTTTCTTAGACTAAATCAACGTTTCTTAGACGAAAATCAACGTTCCTCAGAATAAATCAATGTTTCTTAGACTAAATCAACGTTCCTTAGACGAAAATCAACGTTCCTCAGACTAAATCAACGTTTCTCAGACTAAATCAACGTACCTTAGACGAAAATCAACGTTCCTTAGACTAAATCAATGTTTCTTAGACTAAATCAACGTTTCTTAGACTAAATCAACGTTCCTCAGACTAAATCAACGTTTCTCAGACTAAATCAACGTTCCTTAGACTAAATCAACGTTTCTCAGACTAAATCAACGTTTCTTAGACGAAAATCAACGTTCCTCAGACTAAATCAATGTTTCTTAGACTAAATCAACGTTTCTTAGACTAAATCAACGTTCCTCAGACTAAATCAACGTTTTTCAGACTAAATTAACGTTTCTTAGACTAAATCAACGTTTCTCAGACTAAATCAACGTTTCTTAGACTAAATCAACGTTCCTCAGACTAAATCAACGTTCCTTAGACGAAAATCAACGTTCCTCAGACTAAATCAATGTTTCTTAGACTAAATCAACGTTTCTTAGACTAAATCAACGTTTCTTAGACTAAATCAACGTTTTTCCAGACTAAATCAACGTTTCTTAGACTAAATCAACGTTTCTCAGACTAAATCAACGTTTCTTAGACTAAATCAACGTTCCTCAGACTAAATCAACGTTTCTCAGACTAAATCAACGTTTCTTAGACTAAATCAACGTACCTTAGACTAAATCAATGTTTCTCAGACTAAATCAACGTTTCTTAGACTAAATCAACGTTTCTTAGACTAAATCAACGTTTTTCAGACTAAATCAACGTTTCTTAGATTAAATCAACGTTCCTCAGACTAAATCAACGTTTCTCAGACTAAATCAACGTACGGTAGACGAAAATCAACGTTCCTTAGACTAAATCAATGTTTCTTAGACTAAATCAACGTTTCTTAGACTCAATCAACGTTCCTCAGACTAAATCAACGTTTCTCAGACTAAATCAACGTTCCTTAGACGAAAATCAACGTTCCTCAGACTAAATCAATGTTTCTTAGACTAAATCAACGTTCCTTAGACGAAAATCAACGTTCCTCAGACTAAATCAATGTTTCTTAGACTAAATCAACGTTCCTTAGACTAAATCAATGTTTCTCAGACTAAATCAACGTTTCTTAGACTAAATCAACGTTTCTTAGACTAAATCAATGTTTCTCAGACTAAATCAATGTTTCTTAGACTAAATCAACGTTTCTTAGACTAAATCAATGTTTCTCAGACTAAATCAATGTTTCTCAGACTAAATCAACGTTTCTTAGACTAAATCAACGTTCCTTAGACGAAAATCAACGTTCCTCAGACTAAATCAATGTCTCTTAGACTAAATCAACGTTCCTTAGACTAAATCAATGTTTCTAAGACTAAATCAACGTTTCTTAGACTAAATCAACGTTTCTTAGACTAAATCAACGTTTTTCAGACTAAATCAAAGTTTCTTAGACTAAATCAACGTTCCTCAGACTAAATCAACGTTCCTCAGACTAAATCAACGTTTCTTAGACTAAATCAACGTTTCTCAGACTAAATCAACGTTCCTCGGACTAAATCAATGTTTCTTAGACTAAATCAACGTTTCTTAGACTAAATCAACGTTTCTTAGACTAAATCAATGTTCCTCAGACTAAATCAACGTTTCTTAGACTAAATCAACGTACCTTAGACGAAAATCAACGTTCCTTAGACTAAATCAACGTTTCTTAGAATAAATCATCGTCTCTCATCGTCAGACAAAACCGCAGCTCTTGTCTTTTCACATTGTGGATTGCGTACAATTTGTGAAATTTATATTACTAGGTTTGCTGGAAAGTTTCCAAGCCACGTTTAATGACCCATAGTGCTTCAAAGCAGCCCTGAACAATTTGATAATGTATATTCTATTGAATATTTTATAACGGCTCTCAGTTACCACAGCTCTGACCACACAAGGAATAAATGCTTGTTACCGGCAAGTTGAATGTCGCCGTCAGCGGAGTTGAATAACTGGGTGAAATTCGTCTTAAAATTTAAGATCAGGTGCATCGACGACTCATAAGGAAAACAAGTAGAAAGCATCGTTGGGAAGAGATGAAGAAAATACCACAGCTCGCTACATCATCCCGACTCTACAGTCAAGAGTTTAAATGTCAGCAAAAGTATTCAATTCGTTATGCGAATAAGGCCCCACCCTTGGCTGACAATGAATTTTTAAAAAATACCCTTTTAAAGAAACCGCGTGTTTCTTAATCCAAAAGTTTTTTCCCTACAATGCCAGTATATTAGCCAGTGACATATTACAACTGCCGTGCGCTCAGAAAGGTCATATTCTCTCTTCCCGGGGAAAGTTGTCTTCTTCCATCCCATGACCTACTGGCTAGTCGTAGGTATTGGGGGAAAATACGTTTGAGCACAGGAGGGAGCGTGTTCACAACTGTCTAAACACGTTAATTGACGTCATCTTAATCCGCACGGGATAAACATTACCAATTAGTCGCGATCCTTCGCTAATAATTCGCCGCGAGATTGCGCACCGAAATGCGAACGGCGTTTCCTGTGAAAATGGGCTAGCGTGAAGAGCAATGTCTTTTAAATTAAGATGGTTTGCTGCTTGTTTTCTCCTTCGCACCAACAAAACTTCAAGCAGAAGTTGGAAAGATAACCGCGAGTTTCAAGGCAATCTGAGTCAAGAGCAAGTGTAGTCCCGGTGGTTTATGGCGATAAATGTTTTCAAACAACACTGAAAATTACAATTATTTCTCTACTTTCTTGCGAGCACCGGAAATGCTACAGAAATGATCAAAGGTTGCTAAGACAACGAAACCGAAATGTCACGCGGCATGGAGTCGAGCGCAAAAGGTGGGAGCGATTATGTAAAGGTGAACATACGTAATATATTGTTTATGTGTACAGATTACCACATTGCGATTGCGCTTGCAAATTCGCATTTTTGAAATCGCCACCCAAAGAATTGAAATAAAAAAATTACATCAGTTTGATAATGTTATAATTTTTTTTTCCTATATCACCTTTTTCAATGGTAGTTTTGCGTGCCCATGCACTTTCATGCTCAACACGCGTTTGAGTGAGTTAAAGCAGAAAAAAGAGAACTTGGATTTCTAAAATATGTTTCTATATTATCACTACATTCTATTTACGATTCGGGAAGGCTATTCCATAACCTCAGCTGAATCGCTTTAAAAAAAAAAGAGCTATTCGAATGATTTCAGTCGGCACAAACTAAGATACATCTTTACTTTTTATGTGTATAAACATACCAATAATTGATCGAACATAATGGTTTACTAAATTAGACTTATTTAAAAGACGAAATAAAAGTAAACACGCCATGTACCCGGGTTTATTGGGACTGAAAGCACGTAGATCTTATTGGGACTGGAAGCACGTAGATCTTATTGGGACTGGAAGCACGCAGATCTTATTGGATCTGACAGCAGCTGTCCGGAATAATATAACTGAAATTCTACACGCCTCCATACTTGAAAACTCAAGTGTAGCTGTGGTATCTAATGAATTTCATATTTCAAAACTCATTTCTTCAGCTTGTCAGTCGTTGGCGAAAGTATAGTTGTTATTTAAAAAAACTACAACAACATTTTTATGTATTTAAAATAAAAGTTTAAGTTTTCGAGCGTTTTAAATAATGATTAAAGACTAAATGAAATAACTGAAAGATAATAAAATGGAGGCGAAAGATGTATCAGTGTATATATGAAACATTTTCTGGGACACATCTAAGAAAGACACGACGTCCAGGCATTTTAGGTTAAGCCAGTGATTCTCAAATAGTGGGGCGCTCCCCTGGGGGTGGGGGGGGGGGG
>MUZC01002350.1:576911-603142 GCA_002072015.1 Radix auricularia | reverse complement strand
GGGGGGGGGGGGGTCTTGACACAAAATAATTGAGGAGGACTGGGTTAATCTGCGATGAGGATTAGAGAGTATATACACAACCCTACTGAAAGTTTATCTTGATATTTTGAATAATGAATTTCCCCTGCATTATTTCCCCTTGACTTTGACTTACTATCGATACACACATATTTGAAAATGTAGATATTTCGGATGATCCGTCATTAAACAGTCAGAAAACGATTTTACTTTCGTTAGCCCTAAACACGGGGGAAAACTAGGTGCGACTGCAATCAGGCTTTTAGATTAGAAAGAAAAGGAAGTTATTTAAACAGGGTATGAATAAGCCCGACGGGGGGTCACAAACTGTGACTTGCTGTCAGCCTTATAAACATTCTATTGAAATAACATCTTTTTACATGGAAAAACTAAAGTTCGTATGATGAATACATTGTCATGTCATGAGAATTGCCTTGTATAAAAGAAGCGTGTAAATGAGTTTGTTTTTCGCGATTTTCCTTTACTTAAGTCCCATTACGGCTTGCCTTTTGAATGTGAATAATGCCATTGGGTTTCAATAGAGAGAGGTATACGGCTTGCCCGAGAATCATTTATCAAGAGATCTGCTTCACGGTACTAGGTTCGGGTCTTTATGGGCGACAACCAGGGGCGGATTAAGACTGCACGGGGCCCCGGGCTGCAATCGAACGGGGGCCCTATCCAGCCAGCATTCTTAAAATAAAATGATTGTTAACAGCTAATATAAGACTGTAACTAAATTTTAATAATGAAAAAAAAACGAACACGAAGAAATAACTGTTTGATGTGTTCGCGGTATTTATAATTGAGTGTGAAAAGAAAAAAAATAGTTGCCATTGTTGGGAATGGAACACGACACCGGTAGCACCACGAGCCTGTACTATCTCCACACGGCCAGCGGAACTTCTCGAAATTGGGAAATTTTAAAAATATAAACTATATTTTATATCATGCGAAGTGAATCAATTAAGGTTTTTCGATTATTAAGTACTATCAATACTATCATGTCTGAACGCGATAAGTTGTATAGATAGTATTTATTAATTTATTATATTTTCAAGGGTTCGTGCAAACATTTATACACTTTTACTATAAAATATAAAAAGTTTGGGGGCCCCCAAACCGTCTGGGGCCCCTGGCTTTAGCCCGTTCAGCCCCCACTTAATCCGCCATAGGCGACAACCAAAGGACACGGCGTACACAGTAGTTACAGTTGAAGTTACACGGTTGGTGTCTGCTACGGACAGACACAATAGGTTTCCAGAAACAATCAGGATAACGGTTAATATATGTCGTCAGCGATTAAAAAAAAAACAACCAACTTTAGATTTTAGATGACCCATGGTGGCGCTCAATAATGAAGTCTCAAAGTCCAATACCAATGGTCATGTTAGGATTTAGCACTAGGAAGTCATTACGCCAATACCAATGGTCATGTTAGGATTTAGCATTAGGAAGTCATTACACCAATACCAATGGTCATGTTAGGATTTAGCACTAGGAAGTCATTACACCAATACCAATGGTCATGTTAGGATTTAGCACTAGGAAGGCATTACACCAATACCAATGGTCATATTAGGATTTAGCATTAGGAAGTCATTACACCAATACCAATGGTCATGTTAGGATTTAGCACTAGGAAGGCATTACACCAATACCAATGGTTATGTTAGGATGAAACTTTCCAGCAAAGTTATATAGTTAGAAAAATGATTTAAGTTGTTTAGCAAATTTGTGCCTCAGAGAAAGTCCACTAACCTAACTCGAATTGACGTGGTTTTGACATAGATATAGGTCCAAACAGATCACTTTGATATCAGATAAACATCTTACCGAAAAATTTCAACTGAATATCCGGGCGTTTTATCAACAGCCTTCCACCATTAAATGACAAATACTGTTATTTTCAAACTTTACGCACCTATTTCAGTGAGCCAGATCATGATCAAACATGTTATACAATTCCTTATTATAGATTCTCCCCCCCCCCCCCCCACGGGACGAACAGGAAACCCACAGTAAATATAAAGGAGGGGGGTGGGACAAAAATTTCATTACGGACGCCTGTGCAGTGTCATCCGTTTAGTAAACAGTGGCTTTAGGTGCTCAGGACAGTGTCATAGTAATATTATTGATTCTTGGCCTCGGCGAGCCACAGTGACAAATTGTGAATCCCCGTACTGGCATGCATCATCTGTGAAATCTAAACACTGAAAGTGGGGCTCTAATACATAGAAATAGAAGTATGTAGAGAACATAGAAGAATACAAGAACCAATACGAGCCACGGGCCCCGTGCCATTAACGTGACAAAGCTACGTGGGTAGATGTATACCAAAGTCATGGGCATCTTTCTTTTTTTTTTTTAAGGGAGAAAAAATGAGAGCGAAAGATGACAGTGGGGTATTCTCAAAAGAAATCGCCCAGAGAACTGATCGCCGAGAGTCAGCGAGGAAACCCTACTTGAGTGTTCTTTGACTATATATAACAAAATAGAAAATGCATCACTGAATGGGTAAACTTGTGTGCACTTCTGTCAAAGTTCTCTTATAGTGTGATAAAGTTTCCTTCAGCTTCCGACACCTTTGGGCCAAGTGAGTCCTCGACGTAGATCTGTGTAAATTTCAACAACTAACGAGAGACCGCATCGGCAAGCTGAGGCTCACACATTTGAAAATGAACAGAACATGACTCAACACACTCTGACATGACACCAGAGAGCTGAAGATTCGTAAAATACATTTAAAACACACACACACACACAAACACATAAACATGTATATATAAATCAATTGTATGTTGTCGATTTAAGTCAAGTATAAAAATCTCAGACCTGCGTGTTTTACGACGTTAATGCTACGGCTATAAATCTCAACTGATTCTACAGTCTCGTACATAGACTCATACATAGACTACAGCCCGATAGTCGAGTGTGAATATTTCAATGTTTCCATCCTATAACTATAACAAGCCTCATGACCAAGACCTATTGCAACAATACGGGCAATAGTTTGTGTTTATCTCGGGCTCACACTCTCCCATCAATTTTATGCACACCCCCTACCCACATCATCTTAAAAAGCATTTCTTCGAGGTGAGTGGCGGGGGGGGGGGCACGGCCACAAAGCGGCATTAATTTGTGAGGTGTGGAATGTGTGACCGTATAAACAACGCCCCTTACCTCCCCCATTTTCCACCCACATTTCGCCTTCTCCAAACACAGCTATAAGCGCTAACCCGACCCCTCCCTAACCCAAGTAGCCTAAAAAAAACGGTCCGTATGCCGTATGTTGGTGTACAAGGGGCGCCTAGAGGGAATGCTAGGCGTGGGACAGTCCTCGAACCTGGCCCCTGTGTTAACAGACAACACCAG
The DNA here is from genome assembly GCA_002072015.1 of Radix auricularia. Lineage (NCBI taxonomy): Eukaryota > Metazoa > Mollusca > Gastropoda > Lymnaeidae > Radix > Radix auricularia. The sequence goes on along the minus strand of MUZC01002350.1, from coordinate 599,749 downwards.
CAGGAAAGTGCTCTATTGTCATGGGGTAGACAGTTACGGTCGGGGGGTTTACAGGGCTGAATTTTAGGAGTTGAACCCCTCCCCCTACAGCATACCCAATTTCCAACTTCCGAGTTTCCGCCCTTTAAGTCATTAATTGTATATTTTGGTTCACTGTGAGCTCAGCGGCGTGAACGTACGGATAATGGGACTATGTGTTTCTGTGTGCTGGCGTCACCACAATGGCCTGCTTGACTGTGCTGTGATCGTGCCAGATGCTATGATCGGGTCAGATGCTAAAGCCGTGTCAAATGCTATGACCGTGTCAGAAATATAATTGTGTCAGATGCTATGACCGTGTCAGATGCTATAAACGTGTCAGAAATATGATTGTGTCAGATGCTACCGTGTAAGATGCTATGATCGTGTAAGATGCTATGACCATGTCAGATGCTACCGTGTAAGATGCTATGATCGTGTAAGATGCTATGATCGTGTAAGATGCTATGACCGTGTCAGAAATATGACAGTGTCAGATGCTACCGTGTAAGATGCTATGATCGTGTATGATGCTATGACCATGTCAGAAATATGATTGTGTCAGATGCTATGACCATGTCAGATGCTATGGCCGTGTCAGATGCTATGACCGTGTCAGATGCTATAGCCGTGTCAGATGCTATGACCGTGTCAGATGCTATGACCATGTCAGATGCTATGACCATGTCAGATGCTATAGCCGTGTCAGATGCTATGACCGTGTCAGATGCTATGACCGTGTCAGGTGCTATAAACGTGTCAGAAATATGATTATGTCAGATGCTATGACCGTGTAAGATGCTATGATCGTGTCAGATGCTATGACCGTGTCAGATGCTATGACCGTGTCAGATGCTATGACCGTGTCAGATGCTATGACCGTGTCAGATGCTACCGTGTAAAATGCTATGACCGTGCCAGATGCCATGACCGTGTCAGATGCTATAAACGTGTCAGAAATATGATTGTGTCAGATGCTATGATCGTGTCAGATGCTATGACCGTGTCAGATGCTATGATCGTGTCAGATGCTACCGTGTAAGATGCTATAAACGTGTCAGATGCTATGACCGTGTCTGATGCTATGACCGTGTCAGATGCTATGATCGTGTCAGATGCTATGACCGTGTCAGATGCTACCGTGTAAGATTCTATGACCGTGTCAGATTCTATGACCGTGTCAGATGCTATGACCGTGTCAGATGCTATGACCGTGTAAGATGCTATGACCGTGTCAGATGCTATGATCTTGTCAGATGCTATGACCGTGTCAGATGCTATGACCGTGTAAGATGCTATGATCGTGTCAGATGCTATGACCGTGTCAGATGCTATGACCGTGTCAGATGCTAAGACCGTGTCAGATGCTAAGACCGTGTCAGATGCTATGACCGTGTCAGATTCTACCGTGTAAAATGCTATGACCGTGCCAGATGCCATGACCGTGTCAGATGCTATAAACGTGTCAGAAATATGATTGTGTCAGATGCTATGATCGTGTCAGATGCTATGACCGTGTCAGATGCTATGATCGTGTCAGATGCTACCGTGTAAGATGCTATAAACGTGTCAGATGCTATGACCGTGTCAGATGCTATGACCGTGTCAGATGCTATGACCGTGTCAGATGCTATGACCGTGTAAGATGCTATGACCGTGTAAGAAGCTATAAACGTATCAGATGCTATGACCGTGTCAGATGCTATGACCGTGTCAGATGCTATGATCGTGTCAGATGCTATGACCGTGTCAGATGCTACCGTGTAAGATTCTATGACCGTGTCAGATGCTATGACCGTGTCAGATGCTATGACCGTGTCAGATGCTATGACCGTGTCAGATGCTATGACCGTGTCAGATGCTATGACCCTGTCAGATGCTATGACAATGTCAGATGCTATAAACGTGTCAGAAATATGATTATGTCAGATGCTATGACCGTGTCAGATGCTATGACCGTGTCAGATGCTATGACCGTGTCAGATGCTATGACCGTGTCAGATGCTATGACCGTGTCAGATGCTACTGTGTAAGATGCTATGACCGTGTCAGATGCTATGACCATGTCAGATGCTATGATCGTGTCAGATGCTATGACCGTGTCAGATGCTATGACAGTGTCAGATGCTATAAACGTGTCAGAAATATGATTGTGTCAGATGCTATGACCGTTTCAGATGCTATGACCGTGTCAGATGCTATGACCGTGTCAGATGCTATGACCGTGTCAGATGCTATGACCGTGTCAGATGTATGACCGTGCCAGATGCTATGAACGTGTCAGATGTTATGACCGTGTCAGATGCTATGACCGTGTCAGATGCTATGACAGTGTCAGATGCTATAAACGTGTCAGAAATATGATTGTGTCAGATGCTATGACCGTTTCAGACGCTATGACCGTGTCAGATGCTACCGTGTAAGATGCTATGACCGTGTCAGATGCTATGACCGTGTCAGATGCTATGACCGTGTCAGATGCTATGACCGTGTCAGATGCTATAAACGTGTCAGAAATATGATTGTGTCAGATGCTATGGCCGTGTCAGATGCTTCGCCCCAACTCCAGAAACCAACAAGACTCTCGGTGACTCTAAATGTTTCAAGTATGTTGTTTGTAGATTTTTCTTCAGGGTTGCCATCCGCAACCGAAGTGTCACCGTTATGGACTCTCTTGTCCCGACATCCCGACAAGAGACACGTTTGTCCCGACATCCCGACAAGAGACACGTTTGTCCCGATTTTTCAAAATATTGTTACCAGCTTGGCTCAAGTTTAACATATATATTATTGGTAAATGCCTTTATATTTAGTTTCATTTATGTCAACAACACCAAAATATGCGGTGTTTGATATCCCCGCACACAACGCCACTGTGAAAAAAAGGGTATTGTCTCTGATGTATGCCAATTGAACTGATAAAGAAATCGACTGCTTCCAGGATAGTTAAATTTTATACCGTCAGTTAAACTACAAACTGACTTCCACGGATTTTTTCAATACGTTTGCTGGGGGAAGGGGAGTTGCTGAAAAAAAAAAGTGAAATTTTCTGAGAAATGTGGGTACCAACCACTTTTGTCGAAACAAGTTCCATATGATTTATTCTAAATGAAAAGCAATTATGTGAACGAAAAGTTTTACGTCACCCCTACACCCCATCTCAGAGTGACCCAGCGAGATATGGCAAACACACTTTCAGGTATTCAACAATAGCCTTTCTGTCATACTTACCTGTGACAGAGATTTTAACTGACCAGATATGAACCGTTTAATTTGTTGCATCCATTAATATCAATAATTTGAACGTCTTAAAAAAACCTACAAACGAAAATACTATTAATATCCCACATTTTTAGAAACTTCACACAAATAATGGCACTTTGCGTTTTGATGTAAAGACTGCTACACTCAGGTCGATTAGTTAGTCACGGACTGACGAAATTCTTAGTGAAAATTTTCATTTTCTTAAACTTACAACAAAGAGATACTTTTGAATAGGAGATCCTAATTGTCTGAGTTCAAGGCTCGATGACCAAGTTCAAAACATGCATGCGAACATGTGTGTGCCGTCCTCAATTATCAGCCCCTTCTGGTAAGCACATGATTCGGCTCCTAATCCGTATGCGGGAAAAAGCGGTTGGTATTTCTAGTTTAAAAGAAAAGTCTAATGACCAACACGAAGTCTGTTTTTTACTTACTCTCCTTCTTCCTTTAATGACTCCAAAGAAATGAATAAATAATGTAGACGAGAGTTGTTAATGGAGGCTTGTCTACTGATAGAATGAGATCTCAATTGATGGTTTCAGTTTTAGACAGAGATCACTCAAGGCAGTAAGATACCTATTTGTTCTTTCTTCCTTAATCATCGCAGGCAATGTTCCCTAGAAGGTTCGTAGGTGCAAAATTGCACAGCATCCTGTTTATGTGCAATGTTTTACAAAATGTCCTCATTCATTATTCTAAACTGCTGCGCGGCGTCGGTCACGTATCTGCGCTACCGCGCAGCTCAAAGGGAACATTGATCACAGACCTACCTACTTGGTTTCCAGTCTCTTTTTGTGCTGTTTCACTACTGACTTGAATCAGAGCGTAGAACCAAAACAACACCCCCTCCCCTGCACCCTTCCCCACACTGAACTTTCGCGGGTTCCGCCTCCAATATAGGCGCCTTGTGCATTGTCAGAGGTGTGGGGGGGCACTTGGTTGGGTGATTGATGGGCAGGGGTGGGGGCACACTACTCCTTCACACAGAAACGGGTTAATGGAAATAATGAGTAAGTGGATTTGTTACTGGGGAGTGAGTGGCGGGGAACGGGTGGGTGAAGCAGTGCTAAAGGGGAAGGGGGGGGAAGTGAGATTAGGAGAAAACCAACCTTGTTTGAAGGGAGGCAGGGAGGTCGGCTTTCTAGTAAACTTCATAAGCCGAATCCGCTCTGTACACATCGTTGAGTGAGTGAACTAAATATCGGACGTGCGTGCCGAAGGTCATCGTATCTAGGACTGAATTTGTGTGTGTATAAAACAATGACCCGATTAACCCCCTCAAGTGTTCCTTATATTATACGTATATAGTGTCTACATTGATACTCCCCGAAAGCGTAACTGGGTTTTCTGCACCCTGGGCTAATTTATTTTTGGCGCCCTTGACAAATTTCAGCTTTGCGACTTTTTTCAATAGTTAGAAAAAGATTCTTGTATTATTCGTAATTGTAAAATGTTAACATATTATGATACTAATAGTAAAAAAATGATATAAGGATAAAAATAATTTAAAAAATAAATTAAAAAAAACAACAACAAAGGGTAGGAAAATACTGAATTTGAATAAATTGGAGGATTAGCTATTGGCGCCCCTGGCAACTGCCCCGATGCCAAGTCGCTGTTACGCCTCTGAAACTCCCATTTTATGGCCTTGAAATTGTCCGCCATAATAATGAGCGTTATCCTATCAAACAATGCAATTTTGCCTATAAGCTGCGCAGATAACTTGCCGACGCCGCGCAGTAGTTTAGAATAACCCCGCAACAAATTTTGTAAAATATTGCACAAAAAGTGGATTTTGTGCAAGAGTTTTTTTTTTATTTTGAAAACGGACCAACAAACCTTAGAGGGATCATTGGCCCACTGTTCACGCATTCATAGACCGGGAATTCAGAATTGAGCTATTTTGCACGTCTTCTCCTAACTCTAAGCCAAGGAGGCGAGAGTCTACCAGTAAGTCTAACAACAACACACGACACACTCTCCCGTCGGCTTGCTGGTTAACACACCGATATCCCCAAGGCGGCTAGTAATTAGTTGCTGTAATCAACGTGAGACCGCAGCACACAACACGCGAACGTTAACCTGGTCCAACACCTTTGGCTTTGGGCATTTCGTTTGAAAATATGACGTCATTGTGATGTTAACTAAAAAAATATGTGGTTGAATCTCACTGACTATCTACAAAATGAAATGTATGTGTACATGTCAATATTATTTCCCCCCCCCCTCCCCCAGAAACAGAATTTGTGATCAGCCATCTTCCGCAATAGAATGACAATGACACTTGCGCATAGCGCCTTCCAAAACCGTTAGAAAAGAGTATCATTTATTTGTTTATTATTTATTTGTACTTCAAGCGGTTTTTATTATTTATCCGTACTTGCAGCGGTTTTTATCATTTGTTTGTTCTTGCAGTGGTTTTTCCTTCCTACTTCATACAAGAGTTGACCAAAACGTCCCCACAAAATTCATCCAAACTTTAGCGAGATAAACTAGCAGAGAAACTGAAAGAAAGAAACGCCATAAATAAAGGGAGGTAAAACAAGACCTCTGAACTAGTTTTAAACTTAAGGCGTGTGAGACTTGGTTCTATTGTCGTGTCGTGCTGCCCCACAGTCACCGTTCCCCCATTGTCATCCACTACCGTCTTGGAGACCGTGCACACCAGGAAACAAAGGCCCTTGAGGCAGTCCCGGCGTGGCCATTCGGGGAAAAAAGTGTGGGCGTGAGTGTTTGGGGGGGAGGGGTAAAAAAAGATACCAAATAATTATACTGGAGGTGTCTATTCCTAACTTCCATTGAGCCAACAAAAGCCTCTCGCTCCACCCCATCCCCGCAAAATAGTTGGATGTCCTGGCCAATGTAGGTCAGCGGGTTTAGGTGAAAGGGGTGAGTGGAAGAGTTGGTGGGTGGGGATAATGGAAGAGTTGGTGGGTGGGGATAGTGGAAGAGTTGGTGGGTGGGGATAGTGGAAGAGTTGGTGGTTGGGGATACTGGAAGAGTAGGTGGATGGGGATAGTCGAAGAGTTGGTGGATGGGGATAGTGGACGAGTTGGTGGGTGGGGATAGTGGACGAGTTGGTGGGTGGGGATAGTGGAAGAGTTGGTGGATGGGGTTACTGGAAGAGTAGGTGGATGGGGATAGTGGACGAGTTGGTGGATGGGGATAGTGGACGAGTTGGTGGGTGGGGATAGTGGAAGAGTTGGTGGGTGGGGATAGTGGAAGAGTTAGTGGATGGGGATAGTGGAAGAGTTGGTGGGTGGGGATAGTGGAAGGGTAGGTGGATGGGGATAGTGGAAGAGTTGGTTGGTGGGGATAGTGGACGAGTTGGTGGTTGGGGATAGTGGAAGAGTTGGGTGGGAAAGTGGAAGAGTTTCGTGGGTGGGGATAGTGGAAGGAGGGGTTGGATAGTAGAAGGTGGAAGGTCAGAAAGCGTGCAGGTGGGTGTATTGAAATGAGAAGTAAGAGATTAGTGTCCAACTGACTGGTTGGTAGGATATGTGTGCTTTTTGAATAATTTGTTGTTTGCTGGGAAAATAAGTGATTTGATGGAGGAATGGGAGGTGAGATGGAGGAATGGGAGGTGAGATGGAGGAATGGGAGGTGAGATGGATGAGTGGGAGGTTAGATGGAGGAATGGGAGGTTAGATAGAGGAGTGAGAGGTTAGAGGAAGGAATGTGATGTTAGATGGAGATATGGGAGGTTAGATAGAGGAATAGGAGGTTAGATGGAGAAATAGGAGGTTAGATGCAGGAATGGAAGATTAGATGGATGAATGGAAGGTAAGATGGAGGAATGGAAGGTTAGATGGAGGAATGGAAGGTAAGATGGAGGAATGGAAGGTAAGATGGAGGAATAGAAGGTAAGATGGAGGAATGGAAGGTAGGATGGAGGAATGGAAGGTAGGATGGAGGAATGAAAGGTTAGCTGGAGAAATGGGAGATTAGATAGAGGAATACGAGGGTAGATACAGGAATGGGAGGTTAGATAGATCAATTTAAGGAGACATGGAGGAATGGGAGGTTAGATGGAGGAAAAGGATGGTAGATAGAGGAATGGGAGGTTAGATAGAGGAGATAGTCAAGCAATTAGCACAATTAAAAATTAATTATCGGAAAAATCGGAAAAGTTAAGTAATTTCCGTAAACGGATTTACCAAGATGTGGGAGAACACTAAGGAAAAAAAAAATTCCCCAACACCAATGTTCCCTCTGAGGCTCGTTGATCTGTGTGCAGAGTAAAAATACTCGTGTGCAAAGTTGCACAGCATCCATTTTTTGTGCAATATTTTACCTAATTTGCCGCGCGGTAATCTTAAACTGCTGCGCGGCGTCGGTCATATATCTGCGCAGCTAAAAGGGAACATTGCCCCACACCCTATTCCATTACAGAAAAACAAAACTTCATACGTATTTGTCAAGTTTCAAGATTACTTGAGAAAACGTGAACAATTTGCGTATGGTGAGCAGGCACAACAGGCTGGCGATATACATATATAAGTTGAGACTGTGTCAAGTCGCATGTTTTAAAATAGGCCCTAAGTTCCTCTGGGAAACAAATGTACCAATAATGGTGACGATTATTTGTAGCCGATTATGTTATGGGCAGTGTAGCCTCTAAGGTTCGTTGGTCCATAAGCAAAATTTAAAAAAGATACACGAGTGCAAAGTTGCACACTTACATTTTTAATGAAAAATTTATAATCCTCATACATACAGGAATTAAGTTATCCTAATCATAATTTGCTGCGCAGCATTTCTAAATTTCTGCGCGGTGCCATTCAGATTTCTGGTCGGCTGCACAGCGTAAAAAGAACACTGGTTACGAGCGTAAATAAAACATTGGTTATGATTTTTAATCAGTGCAAAATTTAACATGTAGATCGAATACATTAAAACTTTGATGCGCTTTACAAATTATTCTTAACAATAACAACATCCCCCATACACAACTAAAATAATAATAAATAATAATTATTTAATTAAATATTAATATTTTTAAAAGGTAAATTAGAAAAATTACGTTTGCCACGGTTGAGATATCTATAACCACGACTAAACAAATCAAAGACTTTTATTTATTATCAATAAGTTTCCTAGAAATGTAGCTAAAATGGAACTCGCACATTTTAATTTTAAAAAAATATTAAACATAACCATCGGTAAATATAGTACACAGAGAACACCCAGCTCCCTTCAGATCATTGCTACATTACCCATGCCATTAAGTCCGAGTAGTCATGTAACCATTGTATGCCATCCATACGTTCAGAGGCCGGTGACATCCAATAAATATCCATAGGCGGGGTCAAGAATTCGCTTGTAGCTTGTACACACTGCAACGTGAAATCTCCATTCGGCTATTCCAAGTCTCAGAACGTCCAAACTACAACAGATGGATTGTCGGAGCGGCAGTCACGCTCCCGTTGAAATCCTTCGATTATAACTTCAGAGGAGGGTCCGACTGCTTTCCTTCACAATTGAGCCCGAAAAGAGGAAAGCCGGACGTTGGTCACGTGATTATTGGACTGTCGATGTGGCAGTCTTGTCTTCCCACGCGTTTCTAATTAACTGCAGAGCTGACCAGGATTTTCGACATCACTGGCCATCGGCACATTCTGGTAAATCACAAAATATGAGTACATGAACATGTACACACATAAAGTTTTTAATTTCCATACAATGTCGTATATTAGACGCTAGCTAGCAAGATAAAACGCGTGGAAGCGAATTAATTAACTGTATGGCCTATCTAAAAGGCATTTCAAATCGTAAATGTTTTTTTTTTAAATCTCTCTTTCCAAATGCATTGGGTTCCCACATTCACACCAGGATGATCCGTGTATTAGAAATAACAGAAAAAGAACACGACGTGAACAAAACTGACCATCACACGTACATTGACAATTTCCAGACAAATTCCTCGGATCTCCACCACAAGGTAGCGACACGTCAAGTCTCTTGAAGGCTCCACATGAGAACAGCAAGGGTGGTGGGGGCGGTGTGGTGAAGGAAGATGGGGCGTGAAATCCTCGGGGCGGGCCGGTGAGAACACACGTCACCCTGGACGATAAGCTCCCCGTAATGCATCATCGCAGCGTACATCCCTGGGTCCCAAACGGCACGCCCTGCTGCCCTACCCCTTCGGCCAGGGACACGTCTGGGGGGTACATCAATACGCTGACCCCTTTACCTCTGGAGCACGCTAGCGCCTGAGGGGTGGGTGGGAAGGGGGAGTTGAGCATCAACCACAGCGCACAAGTTCCAAGATGGTGCGACCCCTCGGGAGAGAGCCCTTCATGATGTTTCCAGGCCGTCTTATCTGCTCTCAGGGACAAGTTCATTAGATAGCAGCAGGGAGGCGACAGGTCACTAGGACAGCCTGGAGATATTGTTGGTCTCATGACCGCCAAGACTACGCGTGGAAAAAAGACTATTCACAAAACATAAATATGCTGCATCGCAATCGTTTTATTCCTAATCAATCCACAACTTTTTATGGATTTTAATACAGAATTTGTATTTGTTGCTTTTTAAAAAAAAAATTATCTCTTACACTTAATACAACAAAATATAATCTATAATTAAACCAGTGTTTTTATATTGAAGTTATTGACATACAAAGTTGAAGAGAGTGAAACACAACCATAGAATGGGTCCTTTTCAGCGCAAATCAACCCCCCCCCCCACACACACACAAAATATATATAAAAACAAAACAAACAAGATATATATACGAAACAAATCAACATTTTTGCTCTACGCCTACAAGTCCCTGCAATCAACATTAGAATGACACTCGATTTAATGTGGTTTCCTTCTTCTTATTGTTTAGGCATGACCATAAAAGAAGCAGTCAATCTATTGTCCTCAAGAAGCAGTCAATCTATTGTCCTCAAGAAGCAGTCAATCTATTGTCCTCAAGAAGCAGTCAATCTATTGTCCTCAAGAAGCAGTCAATCTATTGTCCTCAAGAAGCAGTCAATCTATTGTCCTCAAGAAGCCGTCAATCTATTGTCCTCAAGAAGCAGTCAATCTATTGTCACCAAGAAGCAGTCAATATATTGTTCTTGCAGTGACATTTTTAATTTAATTTTTTTTTGGGGGGGTGGGGGGAGGAGGGGGGCGATCTCCAACTGTGAAGAGAGTAGGGGTAAAAAGCAACCACCAGATCAATCAGAATTTCTAGAAGTTTACATAAAGTTCTCCGACACCTTGGTGACAAGTAGAATGACACGACCCCTTACCCCATTACCCACACACACCTCAACTGTCATTCATTTGATGTAATCAATCAATAATGCGCGTATCTAATAGATTTCCATTTATTTAATTTATTTTTTGTTTGTGTTAAACCCTGATGTCAATGAAGATGACACTAATCAGCTATTTCTTCTTTGCCACATCAGAATTTTTTAGTATATGATAGATACGTTGCGAGTTCGTAGCTCTGATAAAGTTGTAGAAATAAAAAGATGTGTGACACTGGTTTAATTTGACGACCAAGATACTTTCCTAAACAAAAAAGCATCAGGTTTTCTCAAATTTTTTCCCCTCTGTAATCTTTCAATTTCCCCTCACTATCTCCCAAACGTAATGATGGCTTATATTTCTAATCTACCAAACTTAACAATTTATTACACTTCCATCGCCAAGTGCCTAACTTTTTGATATTTTCTATTTCTCATCACCATAACTTCATGATATTTTAACATTTCACATCATCTTATCACTTCCATCGTCACGTCCTTAACTTACTGATGTTTTACATCTCTCTGAATATTAAACAAAAATTACACTCCCTATCACCACTTAGCTTTGGGTGCCCATCGTTTTCAACCTAAACTTTTTTAAAAAGACAATAAAGTTAGTATACTGATAATACTAAAGAATAAAAAACATCCACACCCCCAAGTCATGGGCGCATCCCCACCCCCAACCCCACCACCCGAGATTTGATAGATTGTAACAGCATTGTTCCCAGCTCGAGTGGCTGTAGCAAGAATGGCATTCCTCTAGACGTGAGAATCTACAGTCGCGGAGATGTCGGTCCTATCCTGACAACCTAATGACTTTTCCAGGCCTCTTTCCCACTACGTTCTCAACTAGTTTTTGGCCCCCGAGACAGGCAAGTCTGACTGCTTCTAATACATTTACTTCAATGCGCTTACGTTCGCCCCATTTATAGCTACGCTTTTAAGGTTCTTGTTGACACACTTGGCCCTTTTATTATTGAGAGTGGTCGTCACGAAATTAAAGTTTCGGTAACCGAAAAATTTTGTTTGTTTAAAATGTGCTGAATGTTTTCAACATTAATGTATTATGTCAATTATGTTCCCAGAGATTGACTCGAGCATAAGTGACAACACTTGACATTAATTAGTAACCCAAACACAACCGACCAAACTAAACAATACCTAGAGTTACCATAACACACAATATTTCTTCCATTTAGACAGACTTTCATTAGAGGGAAATAATGTCTAAATTTAACAACCCGTAAAACCAAAGTTTTGGACTATAAATTGTACTCAACACCAGCAAACACGTGGATGTCAACAACAACAGACGGCTACCATACATTTATAGAGAGATTAACAAAAAGTGCATTTATTTAATTTTTACACAATGCATTGTTAGGTGACACAAAAATTTCAGCTCGATAGCATCACGACAAGTGGGTCATTTTTTACGTTTGTTTCTCCGCCCGACGGACCAAAAGAGAGACTACGGTAAAGTTAATATAAGGGATTTAAAAAGGGAACCGCATCTCCACACCCCCCCCCCCCCCCCGCCATAATCAAGACCTCATCAAATTATTGACTAGTGAACTATTTGTATGTTGTGAAGAATGAACTTGTGATATCAAAACTAAACCACAACGGCCCGCAAATATAAACTCCATAATATAATCCATTAGGCATTAGGGTAGTGTAAATATCACCCTTCTTACATTCTGTGTTGCATAACGTGGTTAAAAGCCCTATGCCTATGCGTTACAATAGCTTATGAAGATTTTACACATGTTGTGAAGATGTGAACGTGTTAATTTAAAGAATACCTGGAACCATCTAAACAAGTAGTAATATATTAGAGTTAGTGTAACAGTAAACTCTCCACCCCTGTCATTTTTGTTTTACACATGTAGTAGGTATATTTTACACATGTAGTAGGTATATTTTACACGTATAGTAGGTATATTTTATACATGTAGTAGGTATATTTTACAAATGTAGTAGGTATACTTAAAAACATGTAGTTTTTAGTACGTATATTTGTAAACGTGTAACAAAGGCAGAAACAAACCACAAAATAACTGCCTGTACCAAGTCATCTCCCTTTCGTGGCGGTATCGTGAATGTCAGTGAGCTACCCGTGCCGACCCCACCCCGTTCAAGTGAGCCTGCAGGTGGCGCTCTTATCCCAGGGCCCATCAATCATATTTTACGTCCCTTCCGTATACGTTGGGCGGAAATAATGGCCCCAATAGAACAGTTCCTCCGCGTCGGGATGGCCGTGGCTGCGGTCAAGTGTTGGTTTGAACCCACCACAAAAAACTTAATGCGGCTACAAACATCGACTCGTTCCTGGAATAACGTTGACAAGTCCGTACCTAAGGATCGGTTTCTATGTACGTACAGATTGGATGATCGAATAAATGAAAGATCGATTGGCTCCACACAAACAGTAGAATGAAAATACGTGTATTGCGTTATGAAGTCATTCAGAGTGTACTTTAGGATACGTCATAGTTCGTGTGATACTTCGCAATCATATAAATACTTTCTTCGTGAAGGTACCAGTGGCACATCATTGTAAAAGCCGTTAGGCCGTTAGGTAAAATTGAAATATTGTGGACTGCTTTTAATCAAAAGATGGAAACACAATCAGCACTGGCTGAAGACGAAGTGACATACGAGGACTAGAGAATAGCGGGATAACGACCTGTCGGATTGGTGGTTAACTTTGTGTAAACCCATTCATTGCAGCATGCCAACGCTCAAAGAGAAATTAACCTATATTCATTTAACATCAAGTTTTTGTCAGTACACAGAACATTTTTCATTTTCAGGACAAAAAGCATTGAACAAGACTTCATTTTCTGATAGCTAGAGTTATGAATTTAAAAAAAAAAGACATTCACATTAACACACAAAACAATCAAGACACATTTACATTAACACACAAAACAATAAAGACACATTTACATTAACACACAAAACAATCAAGACACATTCACATTAACACACAAAACAATCAAGACACATTTACATTAACACACAAAACAATCAAGACACATTTACATTAACACACAAAACAATCAAGACACATTCACATTAACACACAACACAATCAAGACAAAACTTACAGGTGCAATAACTTAAACAACATAACACTTTACAGTTAAGGTTACCTATGCACACACGACAACACTTAACATTAATTAGTAACCAAAACGCACCGACAATACTTAACAATACCTGGAGTCACGATGACACACAAGACGATATTTCTTGCATGTAGACCGACTTTCATTAGATGAAAATAATGACTTTTGCAATCATCTATTTTGCCTGAGAAATTATGTGTACCGTCTTACTTTGACATGTAATGACAAGACACATTGTCGGCACGCCCCAAGTCATATTGTCTGTTATTTAGAAGACCCTCTATACCGAAGGTGTGTTGGAGTCATTGACCTTGTGAGGATCGTTTAATGACTACAGGTCCACAGGTTCTGTTACGGCATGTCAGTGGAGTTACGCCAACTCCCCAACCCCCCCCCTCTACCACGATAAGAACCTGCCCTGATGTGCCTGACACCGAGCCAAAAAATAAACCCAGTTTATGGAATGAGCCAACGTGAGATACGACGGACAGGGCGTAAGTGAGCCGAACGTAGGGCGTAGCAGGCAAGTGTCTGTGCGTCCAGAAGTTATGGCTTTCAACCATCACGGAACTGTCATAACTCTGGTCATAAAATGCCAGGGGATCTTGAAAATGAAGAGGGGAGGGGGGGGAAAGGAAATGGTCATTATCAGATGATAGTGAGGTAAAGAAAAAAATTCAGGAACAGCCAAGGGGAATCTTCGATGCTCGCGAGACATGATGAACTTTTGGGGGCTTTACAGAAAATTTCGCTACTGGGAGGGGGTATGGGTAGGTGAAAATGAGAAAAGAGGGAATATGATGTAAGGGGAAATGAGAGAGGGGGGTATTTTAGACTTGATGTGACGCACAGCTTTTCTTTGTAACGTCGAGTAACGACTCATATAAGAAGCATATACACATCGTGCAAGAGGCGTAGAATAGTTAAATTTGAATAGCTCCAAAAAATTAGCTCAGAGCTAAAGAGAACATAGTTAACCATACTAACACTCATAAAAAACCATAAAGGTTAATTTGACACCAACGATTTCCCCTAAATACTACTTTATAACATGTCTGATGCCTGCTTACCTTCGGGATGTCTTATTTTGCCCCATAAAAAATATAGCAACTATGTCTATAGGTCTTGCTAACCAGATCCCTTGTCAATTCACCCAGTCCAGCGCACGGCTGGGGCAAAGCTCATTTCTGTTAGCCATTTCACTAATGATAAAATAGTATCATGACTTAATGAGGCTACACCCCCCCCCCAGCACACCACCCCTCAGCACTGTCAGTGACCTATGGTCAATTGTAAGGCAGAAACTGGACAGAACCTCTATTCCATACAAAAGGGCGGACCCTTACCAACATATGGTTTGTGTATCCAATAGAGAGAAAATAATGCGTTCTCCTAGGCCGTTGGGTTTTTTCTCCCACATCTCCCATCATTCCCTTCACCCCTCAGACCATTTTTTCCCCTTAACAACTCTATTTCTCGCTGGTTATCGGAACATGTGTTTATCTTGCCCCTGCTTATCTCTCAGCCCGCACGGTTCGACATCAGTGCTAACAGACAGCAAAGCGAAACACACGGAGTAAGGGTGAAGTTAAGAGACAGAAGAGAGAGAGAGAGAGAAAAAGGGAGAGTAAATAGACTAAAGAGAGGGAGGTCAGTGCAAGTATTTTAGAAGAAACCGGTGGGTGTGGTGGCAATAAGAGTTGTGTTCAGAGAAGTAGGTGGTGAAAATGATGGCAAGACAGACCAAAATTGAGATGAAAATAAATATATATATGAGAGTGAGAGTGCAGTCTAAATGGCGTATTGTCCAAGGCACACAGGAGAACTTATAGGCATAGGTGGGATGGGACGAGCGGTCAGTGCATATATGAAAAGTGGAGCAAGCCAAACAAATGCTCAAGTGTAAGCCGCGAAGCAGATGATGCCTTGAGGCCCAAACAATAATGCAATTATTATGACAGCTTGTGACTACCACGCCAAAAAGATTGTAACACATAGTTAGCCTCCCGTCCACTTGAGTTGCATAACCAAACCTTTTTTTCAAAATTAGAGACACATACTGTCACTTTTTGCCTGGGATTTTTCTTCTTAAAAAGGTATGTAAGAGAAATTTAGGATGAAATAAGTAATTTAAAGGTTTCAGTACTAAAGATGTACTCGGGTCTCATGACAAGTGGAGGCTTTCAGCCATCGCAGACAGGCTGACTTGCAACAACAACCCAAAAAGTGTTGGAGAGAGTGGCCTCCCTTTGTTTATTATCTGTGCGCGGGGCGGGCCCCGGAGCCTTGCTGCCCGAGACGCTATCAGCCAATCATGTATGACCTAACGGACCAATTTGTCAGGCCGTAATTAACATTGATAACGGCCGTGGCAGATAGATTTCTATAAAACCTTATCTCACAACCTTATTATGATAAGGTAGGGAAGGGGATAAGACGATGTTGTGGGTGAGTGTGGGTGGGGAAGTACAAGGAGGCTAAGAGAGGTAGACATTGATGGGACACGAGAGGCAGGGGAGGGCTCTAGGCCAACGGGAGGAAAATATGGTAGTAGGGGAGGGTATAAGAAAACAGGGTTAAATTTGGAGATAGTTGTGAGCGAGGCTAACATCAGCAGATATCGGGCGAGGTGATAAAAGGAAACGTTAACAATCAGTTATAAGGGGTAATAGGAGAAAAATAATGCAATGGCGTTAGGTGGGTAAAGTGGCCGATAGATTGTTATGACTTATGGTATTTACCAGGCGGGAACAACACTGAATGAAAACGAAATTCCTGAAAAAGACAAAAAAATAATAAACATAGGCATGGGGAAAAACTAGATAAAAACATAGATCTGACGAAAACAAATAAAAGCCCCCCTCCCCCAACACAATTTTTTGGTTTTTGGGGAGGGGTCTAGAATATAAATCAATCCACAACAATGGGGTGAAACCATGTCAAACTATCCAAGGCGTGTTAATAAAGGCATGCCAAATGGGCCGTCAATAAAGTACGTCACACTCCAGAGGGGGATGTAAAAAAGTATGACAGTTTGTGACAGGGGGGGGGGGTCCGGCCATGTGTTACGTCATGGTGTCTTATATTAAATTTTAATTATTTTGCTAGTAAAAAAATATTTTTGTTCGAAAGTGTGACGTACATAGGGGCCAAATGCGGACCAATTGTAAAATAAATAGCGAAATCTAAAAAAATATCCAATCTAATGTGAGAAGTTAAATACTATAACAAGACGATCTTAATGGCGGAGATGTTCATGAGAATGTGCCAAGTACGGTCCGATGTCTGGCACGTGACCACCACAAATATCACACTATATTGTGTTTAAAGATGGGTGAGGGTAGGAGAGCGGCTTTTTGTCTCCAGGAAGGCATGGGGAGAAGTGGGTTAAGGCGGGAGGGGGTTCCAGCGGCCAGGTCACGTGAAGCATCAAGAGTATCTGAGTAAGTTAAGCATAATGTTAATGTAACCGTTAATTAGTGTTTCACACTTTTTTTAACGACCAACCGTGGCGCCTATACAATACAGAAATAATGAGGACAAATCCATGCAGCTAAATAATATTAAACGGCACAAACACAAACACCATTTTTACTAAGTGTTCTTTGTGTTTCAGCAGTTATTGATTTTGGCTTATGAGTGTGATATTTTGTTTTTAAAATTATTATTAAGTTGTCAAGTAAACACTCTTGCAGCGTTCCATGTACAAAAAGTTGTTTTCATGTCAGAAGAGTTCATCCATTATATCAACATACAACAAAGGGACAGATGTTCGGAAAGAGAGGCTGGGGGATTAAATTGTTATGGGGGGAAGGGGGTTGGAGTGAGGCATATCAACAGTTGGCCAAAACTCATGGCTAATGCTCATTTATTTGGGTGGGGGGGGGGCGAGGAGAGGTATGAGGGGGCGGCGAGGGTTCAGATCTTTAATGCAGAAGAACAGCTGATTACTTCTCGCGCTCGGCAACGTTACGTCATTAACCCAAGGCGTGTAAGCCATGTGGCACGTCTTATCTCACACCTTCCCCCCAAGAGTTGTCTATCGTATTGGGAGTCCTTGACGAGTGGAGCTGACACATTGCTGGAGATAACGCACCCCACTCCCGCCATCCCACCAATAGCTTCATCTCGTCTGCTCCTGGATAAGAATTGGGGGGGGGGGTAGGGGTGAACGGCGATAAGCTTTCCTAGCTACACTGCGACCAACCCGGCTCGGTGCTCACATTATTAGTGTCGTACATAGAAACTGAAATGAACTCACAGACAATTTTTTTTTTATTATCGCTAGTTCGTCTCAATTGTTTTTCCGTCTCTGACAACGAATCTGTCTGCTAGTAACGTGCCACAACGTAGCTATAAAAAGCTAGAGATCAAATGGTCCACCATCTGCGGACCAAGATGCCACAACTCCAGGCATAGACAAAAACGTCCGTCTATGAAGTCAGTGGTCAGAACGTTAGAGGACACCATTTCCGGACCAATGGTAGGTGGGTCCTTTACACCAAATAAAGACACTGACCCCTGCTAAGAGACTTACATACGTCACGGAATGTTGACCACTCAAACACGCCCAGGTCATGTCATCAGGGGCCTATCCCGCACATCACAATCCACGTTATGTTAATAACTTCCAATGAGACTGACCTAATTTCCTCCACTACTATGACACTGGCCACTTACTCAATACAAGTGGCCCTTTTGCCGTTTTTTATCTTCCATCGGTTGTTTGTTTGTTTGTTGTTTTTTAAATACGTTAAATACATTTTTTTTTCTTATCAGATTTCCACGTCAGGTGTGTCGCCGCTCCACGGGGAGGAGTTGTTTTTTTAATAAATTTTTATGCACAGTAGTGTGCGGCGACACACCTGACGTGGAAATATGATAAGAACTTTTTTTTTTTAAATGTATTTAACGTATTTAAAAAAAACAACAACAAACAAACAAACAAAGAAACGCGACGCTAGGTGGGCCCTAGCAAAATTCTTTCATGGCTTGGGAATGCCAAACTGGATAAGACGATAAAACATCGTGGAGACATAAAAAATAAATATAACATACAAATATAAAAAAATTTGTTTAAAAAAATTATATCAAGGACGCAATAAACAGATTTTTTTTCCTCTTCTCAACTTAGATTTGACATAAAAGAAATGACTGCTGACATGTAGATAAGAACTTGAACTTTACTTTCGAATGAATTTAAAATACCTTTAAACTTGAAGCAAAAACAAACTCACGTGAGTGGCAACACCAGCAGGCAAAGTAAACTATTCATCAATTATTAGCAAAGTAAACTATTCACCAATTATTAGCAAAGTAAACTATTCACCAATCATTAGCAAAGTAAACTATTCACTAATTATTATCAAAGTAAACTATTCACCAATCATTAGGAACGTAAACTATTCACCAATTATTATCAAAGTAAACTATTCACCAATTATTAGCAAAATAAACTATTCACCAATTATTAGCAAAATAAACTATTCACCAAATTATTAGCAAAGTAAACTATTCACCAATTATTAGCAAAGTAAACTATTCACCAATTATTAGCAAAATAAACTATTCACCAATTATTAGCAAAGTAAACTATTCACCAATTATTAGAAAAGTAAACTAATCACCAATTATTAGCAAAGTAAACTATTCACCAATTATTAGCAAAGTAAACTATTCACCAATTATTAGCAAAGTAAACTATTCACCAATATTAGCAAAGTAAACTATTCACCAATTATTAGCAAATTAAACTATTCACCAATTATTAGCAAAGTAAACTATTCACCAATTATTAGGAACGTAAACTATTCACCAATATTAGCAAAATAAACTATTCACCAATTATTAGCTAAGTAAACTATTCACCAATTATTAGCAACGTCGTACCGGGTAGAAAATGAACAAGAAGGTTAACTCCTTTTTTCTCTCTCTCTCTTTCAAGCAGATATGATCAGCTGCAATGCCTTGTCCCACGGTTGTTATACTTTTTATATATTCATTGTGCACGTTTTGTAAACACGGGATGTGGCATGAAATTTACTGTACTGGAAAATCAGAAATTAACTGGTGGTGTGAGAAAATTTCAGGACAGTTTACTCCTTGTTAAAACCGATAACTGACCCATCGAGATTGTAAAGAGTGCTTTAACCGTTTCCATAATGACAATGAGGATCGCGTGTGAGTTATTGAGAATCGATTCCGAAAGATCAACAAACGGGAGGTTAGAATGACTTTGAACTAGCAAAGTAATTTAGCAGCCATTCATACGCACAATCATCTCACGTCGTGTGTGTTTGTAACCAACTCACGTTGTGTGTGTTTGTAACCAACTCACGTCGTGTGTGTTTGTAACCAACTCACTCTTAAAAAAGAAGAAGAAAAAAACTTGACTCGTTGTTTTATTAAAAAAAAAAAGAATAACAAAAACGATACTATAACACTGGTTTGAGCTAAAGAAAAGAACTGAGAGCCACACAGCCGGGGCGAACCAGCGCTGATGAAAAAGTGTTTTAAAACGGCGTTGAATATCAAAAACGTATTGACCAGAGCTAAATCGTACACCATTGCATGGGCATGGAGGGGGGCGGGGGGAGGGACCAAAGTTGATATCGAAAGAATAAAATCATATTAAAACATAAATAAGGATGAAGTCAATTTTTCACATCACTGGTTTGAACGAGTGTGAACGCTGTACACGTTATGTTATTTACCGGAGACAAAAGTTCAGTGTGTTCACACCCAGGTGTATGTCGATAACTTAGGAGTTGGGCTTCGGCTCTAACCCCAATACACTAAACAGTCTGCCGATTGTAGACAACCAATCAAACGACTCAAGGATTTCACGGGAGACGACCAGGGAAAGTTGGGTGGTTCAACCACAATTAAGATTTGAGTACACAAGTGGGCGAGGGAAGGTAGGAAAAGAACAAACCCCACCAAACGTCATACGCCGGCAGAGGTCTGGATAAACACAGATATTGATTGACTGGTGAAGGGAAACAGGCCCTGGGGTGCGGGGACGGGCAAGGTATTTGTAATCCGCGAACATATTAGTAAGAACTCGGTCCAGTTAAACTTTTTACTTTGACCACATATATAAATTCGAGCAAAAAAGCCCGCCCAAGGACGTTCCACCGTCGTTTGGGTGGCATGTTGTATGTCCCCTCCAAGAGCCGCCTCGACTGGTCATAAATGTGCATCACAACAAAAATATTATTCATGGTGGTTATAATAAATGACCCGGAAAAACAAGTTTTGGATTATAAATCCTAACTTGTGCCGCTCATTTCTGGTGTTTTTTTTAAAATTATTATTATATATATATATATATCAATATAAATTAATATAAATTTAATTTGATTACAAACATTCTCTACTACATTGGTATCTGGATACTATTCGGATCTGCTATAATTATTTTCCTGATCCAGATAGTGGCGAAAGTTTCGATATCCGGGTCGGGGTATCCGACTGTCCTCTATTTTATTACGACAACAGGAACAGCATTTAATAATATATGTGTTTATAATTATCTCTATATCAGAAATATTTGACTTGGGCCAGCGTTTTCACGTAAAATGCACACACTAATTACAGAATTATACTTAGAATAAGGAAATATGTATCACAACAGAATTTAACGAAATTCGAAACTTCATTTACACGTTTTAAAAGTAAACCCTTTGCATAGTGTGACAATTGTAATGAAACATTTTATCGTATCTATCAAATAAAGAAAGTACCCGTTAAAAAATTCACAGCTCAATTTCATATGCGTACACAAAAATATTTTTGAAAGCGCACAGCTCAAAATAAAGTCTTGGAAAAAACTACTGCACACAAACTAACTCGCTATTTAAACGTCCGCGTTAATTTGTTCAATACGAGATTAATTTTCTTTTTTTCTGATTGGCTGTGGGAGTCATTAGGAGTTCGAGGAACCAATCGCTATCGATGACCACACAGAAAAAAAGCCTTTAATTATATAGGACACATCAGCACACATGTGTACGCAGTATAGAGTTGGAGGTGGCGTATATTTATGTTATTTTACTGTACATTAAAAGGTATATGCCTACACAGTAAATTGAAAGGTATATGGCTACACTGCACATTGAAAGGTATAAGCCCAAAGAGTACAGATTAATTTCCCGTCGTCGGGTTCTCACAACTATACAAAATCATCAACATTGTTGGAATGAAGCGATGTAACTTTCTCTCTATTCAAGCAAATTAACAATTAGAAAACTAATAATATGTGTGTCGAGGGTGTCTCGAGAAAGATTCACTTACAAGCAGATACAAACATAAACATTTACGAAAATGTGTCAGTAAAATTCAATTTAGCAGCTATAAGACTTCAAAATTTCTATGTGGATATTTACTTTAGCTATATGACGATATGAGCGTTTCCAACAATGTCCCCTTTAATCAGCGACACCGCGCAGCAGTTTACAATTACCAATCAGCAAATTTCGATAGTGATAAAAGAACATTTGAGACTGAGGGGCGTACAATTTTGCACCGAAAAATAGGGTGCTGCGCAACTTTGCACATGAGTTTGTAATTTTGCACACGGCCAACAAACCAACAGTCTATAACATAGCAAAAAAAATATATATTCAGGGCTTCCAGAAAATTGGTTTTAAGCGAGTTGCTTTAGGCTAGGCGTGCAAAACAGCTAAACTAATGACATGCACGTTAGGAAATGCAAAGACAGGCACATGTAAACTAACACCAGAGACAAATGGAATCCCCCTTCCTCCCTTGGTGACAACTGGCCACCCGGGCGTCCTTGGTGTACATCGGCACTCAGGCCCACTACATCACAGCGGTCAGCGGAGTTATCTCAGGGGAGACCCGATGGTCAACCACAGGTCAGAGTGGGCATGGCCGAGGACGTATGGTCAGGTCTCTGAAGACCGTGGTGATAATCGTGGCAGGGCTAATACACAGAAAGAGGTTAATTTGTGACACAGTTAACGGACTCAGTACTTTCATTCTTGACCTGATCGAATCATTAGAGTTAACGGAGTCAGTACTTTCATTCCTGACCTGATCGAATCATTAGAGTTAACGGAGTCAGTACTTTCATTCTTGACGTGATCGAATGGTTAAAGTTAACGGAGTCATTACTTTCATTCTTGACGTGATCGAATGGTTA